>APFE031308159.1:29798-51424 GCA_000404065.3 Pinus taeda | reverse complement strand
CAAATAGTGTTTCCACTTTTTGACGCTTTGTACCAATGCATACAACTCCTTATCATAGGTAGGATAATTTACAACAACACCATTAAAAGTTTCAGAATGAAAATCAATAGGCTTACCATGTTGTAGAAGAACTGCACCCATGACATAATCACTAGCATTGGTTTGTATCTCAAATGGTTGTCTCAAATCCAGTAATGCAAGGACCAAAGTTGAACTAATCTTCTCTTTCAAAGATTCGAAAGTTTTTTGCTGCTTGCCTCCCCATTGGAAAGCATGCTTCACACTTGTCACTGCATGCATAGGAGGTGTGATAGAAGAGAAGTTAGAGATGAACTTACTCCAATATTGAGCTGCACCCAAACAAATCTTACCTCTGTAATGGATTTGGGAGTAGGCCACTTCACAATAGCCTCAATATTAGCAGGATCAATTCTCAAAGCACCTCCTCCTACTATGTGTCCTAAATAAACCAAAGAAGTCTTTCCAAATTCACACTTTGACATTTTAAGAAATAACTGATTCTTCTTCAAAACATCAAGTACTTTCCTAACATGCATGACATGATCTTCTCTAGACTTGCTAGACAATAATGAAATCATCAAGAAAAGGACGCAAGACATCATCCATTACCGGCATGAAAGTTGCAGGTGCATTGCACAAACCAAAGGGCATCACAAGCCATTCAAAGAGTCCTTATTTGGTTTTAAACGTTGTCTTCCAAATGTCACTTTCTTCAATTCTTACTTGATGATATCTTGGGCCCTGGTGGCTCCTAGAACTTTCACGGCTCCAAAAACTATGTAAATGACCTCTTTGGGTGGCGGTGAGGTTCGATCTCATGACCTCCCGTTCCACAACTCAATGCCTTACCGTTAAGCTACGAAGGCGGATTTGTTATATTGGTGGTAGCATGTATTTAAAAATTTTAAATTCTCATGGGGCGGGAAAGGAAAGGGGCCAGACCCCCATGCCATATGACGAAGCCCTGGGAACCGTAGGCTTAAGCCTACCCACCAGCAAAGAAACCGATGAGTTAGTTGTGGTCACATGCGCGATTATAGCCGGAAGTCAAGGCAGATTTGGCGGACCTGTTGGCGGTAGAGCCAAATTTGGCGGACGCCCCAGATTTGGCAGAGCTAACTGGTCCCAACTACAGTGAGCTGGAGTTCTTTTAGGCTAAACTGGAGGGAATCATTAATGGGCCATAATTTTGGCTAGGAAAGGCGGTTTTGGACGAATGTTTTTTGATTTTGAGTATTTTTGACCTTATGAAGCCATTGGCATAGGTATTTCAGCCATCAGAGGTAATTTACACAAGTTTTGGAGCCATGACAGTTCTAGGAGCCACTAGAGCCCAGTATTGAGAGAACTGTATTGGGTTGCAGGTATCCATTGGAGGTGAACCAGCAGTCAATCCTGAAGGATTCATGTGTTATGAATCCGTTTTTACATTCTATTCCACCTGTAGAGACTTCTATTCAGTTGTAAATTCATTTTGCCCATTTAATTAAACGAGGACACGCCCATTTGGGAGCCTTGGACCCAACAGATGTAGCCGAGGAGGGGTGAACTGCTTCATCAACTTCTTTTTCATCTATTGTTGATTTATTTTGCAGAACAAATTCATTTTAATGTCTTAAACAATAAAAGGAAATAATTATACTATGCTTGAATGGATCATGAACAGCTGAAAATTTCATTTGTTTCTTTACTTCAAGACATGGGCATATTTTAAACATGTTTACTACTGAATTGAATACCTTGCAAACCTTTTTCAAGTAGTTTCAAATTCAGATCATACAACAAGATATACATCTCAGCAAAATGGTGTAGCGGTGTAATATTCCTAACGTAGAATATTCGTCAAACCCCAGCAAAAACTCGAACTAAATATGTGAAAATGATATAATAACCCAGAAGTGATAAAATAACAGTGGAACAACATATAATAATGTAAACCATAAATATAAGCAGATACACAAGAAACGCAGTGAGAAATGCTAAGCCATTTTATTATACTGAGTAATAAATGAGTACAAGAGGTGATTAGACATATGGCACCAAGACTTGCATAAGGCAAGTGAAGAAATACTCTCAGAATGACAAGAATGGCCTCTCTGTGTGGATGTTGTTGTTGTGCTGCTGCTGCTAGAAAACAAATGATGATTTGGGGCTGCTCCCCTCAGAAAAAGATGAAACTCTGGATTCGCGCTCTACTCAAGAAACCCAGAAAGCTTTCCTGGAATGGCTAACCCTCGAAAAATACCATCTTGGTGTTTTGCATAGTTCCTCAATTCCCTGCGCTGCCACTGAAGAAAACCCCTCTAAACTCTTCCTGAAACACGGCCTGAAACCCTGCCAAAAACCATCCAATGAGACAAGAGCTGGACCCCTGCTCAATCTCCCAGCATAAATCCACCTGCAAAACCCCAATCCAGCACTACAACAAAAAAGAACTGCGTCCCTCTCCAAGTACTGCGTAGTCCTCCAAAATGTTGATGAAACTGTTGATGAAATGTTGATAAAACTACTATTTAAATACCGATGGAAATACCTTGCCCGAGCAGGCACTCGAAGTCCCCCGGGGCTAAGGGTGAGATCTCTGAACAGAGACACTCAATGCAATAAACAGTGCTGCAGACCAGCTAAACAGCCAGCGTGCTGAGAAGTCGAAACGATTAGCTCAAAATGCACATAACTGAATGATCAAAATGAGGGGGCTCCTCTCTCTTTTATAGCCTTTGCCTCTCTCAATCCCAAGGCTCACCTCTTCTTACGTGGTTATCCTCTTGCCACGTGTTCCTTCCCTCATGTGCAGTCTCTCCATGTGTGTGTGTGGGCTCCATTTCTGCGTTCCCCTTTGGCCCCCTTGGCTCCCCTTTAAGTCACAACGTTGTGCTATTAGGAAGTGACTTTTTATTCTAAAAGTGAGTTATGTCCCCTGTCCTCACTTTCTATTTACAAGTAACTACAGAAGGCAAAAATTGACCAAAATAAAATATTCCAATTAGCCATGGATAATTAGGAATATTACAGTCTCCCCCGGCAAAATGTTGTTGTTCCTCAAGTAACTGAATTGATGGATGCTGCAAGATCTTCTCATTCTCCCAAGTGGCATCCTCATCCGGCGAATTCTTCCACCTCACCAGAATTCCCGGACCGTCCTGTTCTACAGCTACCTCTCACTGGTATCAACTTTAGCCTCCGGCTACAATACCAAATGCCCCTCGTCATCCATGGGTGGTAGCTCATCTATCATTGTCACCTGCTGCCCCAATGCCTTTTTCAGGCATGATACATGAAAAATGTTATGAATTCTACTGCCTTGGGGCAGCTCCAACTCATATGCAACTTGTCCAACCCTGCAGATCACCCTCTACGGCCCATAGAAGCGGAGCTTGAGCTTCTCAGCCCCCTTCTGCTTTAGTGACGACTATCGGTATGGCTGTAATCATAAGTAGACCATGTCCCCCACTTCGAACTATCTCTCCACCCGACCCCTGTCGGCATACAACTTCTGTTGGTTCTATGTTGTAGCCATGTTATCCTTGAGAGCTCGGAGAATATCCTGACTCCCTTGGATCCAAATCTTGGCTCTAGGAGCCTTGCTATCACCAAACATCACGTCAGCAAAAGATAGGGGATGATACCCATATAAGGCATAGAATGTTGACATACCGATGGACATGTGATATGAAATATTGTAGCAGTACTCCCCTAGATGCAGCCACCTCAACCATGCTCGTTGTTGCCCACTGACATAGTTACACAAGTATCCCTCTAGCCACTTGTTAACTATCTCCGTTTGTCCATCCGTCTGTGGGTGATAAATGGTACTCGGTGTCAACTCTGTCCCCACCAACCAGAAAAGCTCCTGCAAAAACCCGCCCATGAAACAGTTGTCCCTGTCATTGACGATGGTCTAAGGAAGACCATGTAGCCTGAATATCTCTCTAAAGAATAGCTTAGCCACCTATGCTGCTATATAGTGTACGGATATGGCAAAAAAGTGTGTGTACTTCATCAGTCAATCAACGACGACAAAGATACAATCCTTGCCCTCTACCATGGGCAACCCTATGGTGAAGTCCATCGAAATACTCTCCCATTTCCCCTCTGGAATGGGAAGAGGTTGCAATAATCCCACGGTATGGCTCATCTCTCCCTTGTTCCTCTGGAAAATATTGCACTCCCGGATGTGCTGGAGTACGTCCTCCTTGAGGCCCTTCCATGAGAACCTCTCCCTAATGGCCCTGTAGGTTTTGGTAAACCCCTGATGTCCTGCCAACGGTGGATCATGTGATGCTTAGAGTATCTTCTTCTTGATCTGAGACCCCTTAGTCAAGAAAATATGGTCACTGTAATAGATGATCTCATCGACCACCCTGTACCTGTCATCTGCCACCTGCCCATCCAGAACCTCACATGCAAACCTATCCTTGGAGTACTCTACTAAGAGGCAACGTGGCTGGTGTGCATGAAAGGGCATCTGCTACCATGTTGTTCTTACCCTTGACATACTCAATGTCAAATTCATATGCTTGGATCTTGTTGATCCACTTCTGTTGCCTCTCCTGTAGCTACTTCTACTCCAAAAAGAACTTGAGGCTATTGTGATCAGTCCTCACCCTGAACTTGTTACCCAGCAGATACTGCCGGTACTTAGCCAATGCATGCATGATGGCCAACAACTCTTTTTCGTATATAGAATACAACCTCTCATGTGGAAGGAGCTTCCGGCTCTCAAAGGCTATAGGGTGACCTCCCTGCATTAACACTATGCCGATCCGCTCTCCCGATGCATCACACTCCAAAACCAAAGGCTGTATAAAATCTGGGAACGCAAGCACTGGGCAGCTGCTCATAACCTCCTTGAGGCTATCAAAGGCTTGCTGTGTTGTATCTGACCAACTGAATGCCCCCTTCCTCGTCAAATTTGTCAAGGGTGTAGCAAGCTGCGAGAAACCTTTGACGAACTTCCGGTAGTAGGTACAAATACCAATGAATCCTTGAAGTTCCGTCACATTTCTCGGCTCCGGCCATTCTTTGATGGCCCTAATCTTCTCCTCATGGACTCTCACTCCGTCCACTCCTATGATGTGTCCCAGATACAACATCTTCATCAACCCAAACTCACACCTGGAGAGTTTGGCATAGAACTGTTGCTCTTGTAAGATACGCAATACCGTCTCAATGTGCTGGAGATGCTCCTCCCAAGTCCTGCTGTAAATGAGAATGTCATCAAAGAATACCAACACAAACTTCCTCAAGTGACTACGGAATATGTGATTCATGCAGGACCGAAATGTAGTGGGGGCATTGGTTAGCCCAAAAGGCATCACCAAGAACTCAAAGTGCCCATAGTGACACCTGAAGGTGGTCTTGGGAATGTCCTGCTCCCTCACGCGAATCTGATGGTATCCATATCTCAAATAAATCTTTAAGAAGAATCATGCTCCCCTCAACTCGTCCATCAACTCATCAATCCTAGGTATGGGGTACCCGTTCTTCAGGGTCTTCTTGTTCAGGGCACTGTAGTCAATGCACATCCTCAATGTACCATCCTTCTTCTTCACCAACACCACAGAAGAAGCAAAAGGACTCATGCTCGGTCGAATGTGCCCAAGTGTCAGCAATTCCTGGATAGCCTGCTCAATCTCATCCTGATAGGCCTTGGGGTACCTATAGGGGGTGGTGATCACTGCCTGTATGCCCTTCTCAACCTCAATAATGTGCTCAAACCCCCAATCTGGTAGCTATCCTGGTGGAATTTCCCCAAACACTATGGCATACCGATCAAGGATGGACTGTATCTCTGGATGTACCATCTGCCCTGTAGTCCCTACCTTTGATTCACGCAGTTCCACTACCCACTCTATGTCTCCCTTCTGGAAGACTGCCTCCATCTGATGAGCCAACACAGTCTGAGGCAGATATGTGTGTTGTCCCCATATCTTCTCATGCCTCCCTATCTTCGCATCATCCCACTCTATCTCTAGTGTCTTCCAATCTATCGTGACCTTCCCAAGAGTGATAAGCCACTAAACACCCAGTATCATGTTGGTGTCTGGGATATCGACCACAAAAAAGTGGTCAGTCAATGTGTAAGTTCCCATCATCGCTGAAAGCTTTGGAACATAACAAGCACATGTCATGGTCTGATCTCCTAGGACCAAGACTGAAAACCCGTCGAAGCTCTTTGTCTGAATACCTCTCTGCTCAACCATCTATACATCGATGAAGTTGGGGGTTGCCCAATTGTCAACCAAAACTGATACGCGCTGGCCATGTACTGTCCCTCGTACGGGTAGTGTCAGATACTTGGGAACTCCTCACAACGTTGCAAGGGCCCTGCCGGTTGGTGCAAAAGATGCACCACCTGCTGGTCGTGGTGGAGGTGGAAAAGGTCCCTGTATGGCATGGATATCTCCTACCTCCACATCCTCCTCATCATCCTCTTCTCCACTGCTCTCGGAGAAGACCTCAATAAAATGTGCTTTGCCAACAACACATCTAGGTCCTAGTGCCCATGGCTCCTTATAGGTGAAGCACAACCGCTTCTTCCTCAGATCCCTCTTAACATCGTTGTCAAGCTGTACTTATCCTGGATTCCCCTTTGGAGGAGGAATCCTCACATCCTTCCCCTTAAACTAAAAAGTTTGTCTCTAGGGGTAAGGTGTCTGGGTCCTGGGTAAGACATCCTGTAAGTCCTGGGGCCTGTTGATAGCATCCTGGAGTGTGGCTAGTTTAGTGGATCGTACTAAACCCCGAAGTGGATCTGCTAACCCCTCAACATATATATAGACCCTTCGTGTCATGGATAGGTCTGGCACCATCGAAGAGACCCTCAAGAAATCTGCAATGTAGGTCTCTGGGCTTCCTGTCTATTTCAGCCTTGTAAACTCAACAAAATGCTGCTCTGGATCCCTCCAATCAAATCGCTCCATCATTGTCCTGGTAAACTCATCACATGTCATCACTGTAGAGTGCCCTAGTGTAACCATCCCATGAAACCACCAATCTTGGGCCTCACCATCCAAATGCAATGTTGCCACCTTGATGGCCTCTGTCTCCCACATCTGGTTAAGCTGGAAATAAATGTCCAGCTTCTCCACCCAAGACTTTGCTGAATTGTTTGATGAACCATAAAATGTAGGCAAGTGTAATCTACTTGCTGAACGGTGGGTGTCACCATCATGTTAATGTCGGTACCCTCTGTGATGGTCGCAGGGTCAACTATCCCGTTGGAGCTGAACAAAATCTCTGAATGAGAGGGCTTCCCTGAACTCCTACCCATAGGCCTGGTACTCTACAAAATAATCGCCCATATGTCCGGGCTCTGCCTCCTGCTCTATTTTTTGGGCTCTGCTAACCCCTCAACATACATATAGACCCTCCATGCCATGGATAGGTCTGGCACCATCATGGAGACCCTCAAGAAATCTGCAATGTAGGTCTCTGGGCTCCCTGTCTGTTTGAGCCTCATCAACTCAAAAAACTATTGTTATGGATCCCTCCAATCAAATCTCTCCATCAGTCTCCTGGTAAACTCGACATATGTCGTCACTGTAGAGTACCCAAGTGTAACCATCCCATGAAACCACCAATCCCGGGCCTCGCCATCCAAATGCAATGTTGCCACCTTGATAGCCTCTGCCTCTGACATCTGGTTAAGCTCGAAATAAATGTTGAGCTTCTCCACCCAAGACTTTGCCGAACTCTTTGATGAGCCATCAAATGTAGGCAAGTGGAATCTACTCACTGCATGGTGGGTGTCTCCATCATGGTAATGCTGATACCTTCTGTGATAGTCGTGGGGTCTGTTATCCTGCTAGAGCTTAACAAAATATCTGAATGAGAGGGCTTCCCTGAACTCTTGCCCATAGGCCTGTTACTCTGCAAAATAATCGCCGATATGTCCAGGCTTTGCCTCCTGCAGGGCTACGACCCCTGTGTCTGCTCCTAAGAAAGTGGGCATGGTAGAGCGTGTAGGGGCATGTGAGGCCACCTGCTGCACAGTATCACACTGCTCTGGCAAGTGATGGGATGCACCTGATCCCTCACCAATCTAAAAACTCGTGGGCTCTCACGCTGTCTGGCCTCTACTGTTATGAATCTCTGCCCCATCACCTCAATCTGCCTCAACAGATCCTGCATTGATTTGAGGAGCATATCCGCAAATCTCTTCCCATCCTCGTCGGCCATCTATTT
Source organism: Pinus taeda (assembly GCA_000404065.3). Lineage (NCBI taxonomy): Eukaryota > Viridiplantae > Streptophyta > Pinopsida > Pinales > Pinaceae > Pinus > Pinus taeda. The sequence continues at coordinate 43,213 of APFE031308159.1, read as the reverse complement.
TGTGTCCACTACTGGCTCTCTCTGTTCTGCGTCTACCATAAGCTCCTCTTGTTCTGCATCCACCACATGAACATAGTGTCCCTCTCCATAAGTGTTCTCCAACCTACGCCCAATGTCTTTGTATCTCTAACCTCTGTAACAGATATAGAGTTTTTCCCTCGGTGTCATAGATTACTAGTTCCACAGGCTGAGCCAGATCTATGATCTGGTACCACTGTAATATTCCTAACCCAGAATATTCCTCAAACCACATCAAAAACTCCAACCAAATATGTGCAAATTATATAATAACCCAGAAGTGATAAAATAACAGTGGAACAACGTATAATAATGTAAACCATAAATATAAGCAGATACACAAGAAAGGCAGTGAGAAATGCTAAGCCATTTTATTATACTGAGCAATAAATGAGTACAAGAGGTGTTCAGACAGATGGCACCTCAACTTGCACAAGGCAAGTGAAGAAATACTCTCAGAATGACAAGAATGGCCTCTCTGCCTGGATGTTGTTGTTGTGCTACTGTTGCTGCTAGAAAAAATGATGATTTGGCATTACTCCCCTCCTCAGAAAAAGCTAAAACTTTGGATTCGGGCTCTACTCAAGAAACCCAGAAAAACCCAGAAAGCTTTCTTAGAATGGCCGACCCCCCAAAAACACCCTTTTGGGATTCTACACAGTTCCTTAATGCCCTCCACTGCCACTGAAGAAAACCCCTCTAAACTCTGCCTGAAACACGGCCTGAAACACTGCCAAAAACCCTCCAATGGGACAAGAGGTGGACCCCTGCTCAATCTCCCAGCATAAATCTACCTGCAAAACCCCAATCCAACACTACAACTAAAAATAACTATGTCCCTCTCCAAGTACTGCGTAGTCCTCCAAAATGCTGATGAAATTGCTGCTGAAATGTTGATAAAAATACTACTGAAATATCGATGGAAATACCTTTCCTGAGCAAGCACTCGAAGTCCCCTGGAGACACTCAATGCCCTAAACAGTGCTACAGACAAGCTAAACAGCCAGCGTGCTCAGAAGTCAAAACAACTAGCTCAAAATGTACATAATTGAATGATCAAAATGAGGGGGCTCCTCTCTCTTTTATAGCCTTCGCTTCTCTCAATCCCAAGGCTCACATCTTCCTACATGGTTCCCCTCTTGCCACGTGTTCCTTCCCTCCTGCGTAGTCTCTCCATATGTTTGCATGGGCTCCATTTCTGCATTCCACTTTGGCCCCCTTGGCTCCTCTTTAAGTCACAACGTTGTGCTACTAGGAAGTGAATTTTTATTCTAAAAGCCTCACTTTTTAATTTACAAATAACTACAAAAGGAAAAAATTGAACAAAACCGAATATTCCAATTAGCCATGGCTAATTAGGGATATTACAAGTGGAAAGGAAGAATAACACCATTATGGAGATGGCAAGGAGTATGTTGAATGCAAAGAATTTGCCAAATGATTATTGGGCTGAAGTTGTCACTTGTGCAACATATATCTTGAATAGATGTCCAACCAAAAGTGTCCATAACATAGTTCCTAAAGAGGCATGGAGTGGAATAAAGCATAGTTTCACTCACATGAGAGTGTTTGGATGTGTGGCATATGCACATGTCCCAGATGAGTTGAGGAAGAAGTTGGATAGAAAAGGAGAGAAATGTATATTTGTTGTATACAGTGATGAATCCAAGGCATACAAACTCTACAATCCATTAACCAAGAAGGTCATAATCAGCAGAGACGTGTAGTTCGAAGAAGAGGAAGCATGGGATGGAAGTTTAGAGAAGACAACGATGTCAAAGCATGTATACCACATCACAACAAAGAGGAATTGACAGCAGCAAGTAATTCCTCAATAGTGACTCCTTCTACACCTGTTCAACCACAAAAAAGTAGGCAACAAGTAACATCGTCAACAAATAATAGGACATTGTCACGCAGTCAAGCAAGTGCTTCTCCAAGCATGCCGCAAAGCACAACGCCAAGTGACATGTCAATCCAATATTCAATAAGCACAAGAAGACCAAAATTCAGAAATTTAAATGAAATTTATGAGCAAGATGAGCTTGATAACAACATTGGTTTCAATTCATTATTTTCATTATTTTTTCATGTAGATGACCCAATCCATTTTCAAGATGCAGCCAAAGAAGAAAAATGGGTTGTGGCAATGGAGGAAGAAATAGAAGCAATATAAAAGAATGACGCATCGGAGTTAGTGGACTTGTCGCAAGGAAAACAAGTTATTGGAGTGAAGTGGGTATATAAGACCAAGAGCAATGTCGACAACAAGATTGAAAGGCATAAAGTGAGGCAAGTTTCAAAGGATACAAGCAGTAGCATGGAAGATATTATGTGGAGACTTTCACACTCGTCCTGAGGATGGAGACAGTGCGTACAGTTGTGGCGATTCCCATGCAACATAAATGGAAACTCTATCGAATGGACGTAAAATTAGTGTTCTTGAATAGAGTGTTGAAAGAGGAATTACTTTCCTAAGTTTACTCTATTAACATCAATTCAAATTGACAAATTCTACTTTATCATTAGATTGATTTCCATAGTCCAGTATTAATTTATAATGAAACTTTCTATCATACTTATATGTTCAATGCTAGTAACCTGTAATATCCAAACACTTCTGGAAGTCTCTCCTCCTAGCCACGAGCCTAGAAATTACATCCAGACCCTCCACACGCACTTTCTCTTGTTCATAGTTAAATTAATTCCAGCCATAATCAAGTACCTTGAGCCTTCGGACTCTTGTCCCGACTCAAGTAGAATACTTTCACTGATTGTTCTTGAGAGTTTTCCCACTAGTTTATTCCACCCAGCTCGAGGATAGTTCTCCTGGATCCTTTTCCCCCATCTAATCTCACTTCAAGGCAGATGGGTAACTATATTTGTCACTGTTTCTTTTAATTAATGTAAACAATTTCTATTTTGTTAAAGTATCTGGATTCCTAATTACCAATAATTTAGGTAACCAAATATATGTTTCTTGGCCTTCCAGCCTCAGTCATTTATTATTTAACATCATGAGGTAGTAAAACTAAAGTAATAAATGGTAAAGATCAACTTAGTAACCATACTACTTTTTAGGCATCTTGGGGTGTTACATCTCCCCCCCATATGAGGAACATTGTCCCCGGTGTTGTTTCTGCTTTCAAAAAACAACACCGGATAAGTTTTCCACATAAATTCCTCCTCCTAGGTGGCCTCATCCAAGACGAAGTGCTTCCACCACACTTTAACCTCACTGATGGCTCACTTCCACAAGGTGGTTTCTCTCCGATTGATAATACGAAGAGGTTATGCCAGAAACTCTCCTTCCGGTTCGACCTACACAAAAGAAACAATTCATAGTCACAACCGCTTTCAGAATAGTCAATTCAAAAGTCATATATTCCACTTAATCGATTACCTAAATATTTTCCCAGTTAATGATATCCTGAGGATTATACACATATTTTTTTAACAAGGACATGTGGAACACATTGTGGACCCGAATGTGGCTTGGTAATGCAAGCTTGTAGGCTGTCGACCCAATCTATTCCAAAACTTGGAATGGTCCACAGTACGAGGGTGCTAACTTAGCACAACCCTGCCATTGTAAGGAAATTTTTCGAGGCTTTACCCTAAAATATACATGATCTCCCAGCTGAAATTCCCTGAATGTCCTCATTTTGTTTGCATACACTTTCTGTCTATCTTGAGCAGCCATTAGATTTTGTTGAACCTTTTTAATAATCTCCTCCATTTATGCTAGTATGTCAGGTCCCAATGCTAGCTTATTAACTAGATTATTCCAGTTTATGAGCACCCTGCACTTCCTTCCATACAACACCTCAAAGGGGCTCATGGGCAATGATTCATGATGTCCATTATTATACGAAATTCCACCAAGTGGAGATAATATTCCCACTTTTGTGGTTGCTGCATCACAAACATGCATAGGATGTCCTCCAGCACTTAATTTACCCATTCGGTCTGTTCGTCCATTTGAGGATGGTAGGCTGTACTAAATTGGATTTGAGTACCCAATCCTGAAAAGAGAGTTTTCCAGAATGTGGATGTAAATTTACATCCCTATCGGAAATCACCACCCTGGGTATTCCTTGTAGATGAAAAATTTCCTTCATAAATATATATGCGATTTCCACAGTTTTGTAGGTGGACTTCATAGGTATGAAGTGAATAGTTTTACTCAATTTGTATACTACCACCATAATTGAGTCGTGCTACTTCCTAGTGCGAGGTAAGTCGGTGATGAAGTGTAGCCATATGGTCTCCCATTTCCATTCTGGAATGGGCAAAGGTTGCAACAAACCTGTGGGGTGTTGGTGTTCTGCCTTCACCAGTTGACACTCCAAACATTTGGACAAGTACTCTGTAACATCCTTCCTTAACTCAGGCCTAAAATACCCTTTCTTGATGGCTGAAAACAATTTCTGGTATCCTGGGTGGCTAGCACATGGTTTCTGGTGAAACTCATCCAATATCAATTCTTTAACAGGGTTTTGGTTAGGAACATAAATTCTTTCTTTCAAGGTGAGGATGTTGTCGAAATTTATTTTAAAGTCTAATATTTCCTTTTTCAACAAAGCTTCCTTTGTCTATTGCCAAATAAAAGTGTACTCTAGATCCTTAATAGATGCTTCCCTTATGATCTCATGAATGTTTGAGCGTACTTGACTGATCTGGACCTCGTAAATACAATGCACTTTTTTGCTCAATCTGTCGGCCACTCAATTTTCCTTTCCTTTGAGATGTTTCATTTCAAGTCGAATTCACTTAAAAATGTTGTCCATCTGGCCTATCAAGCATGTAAGCTAGACTGGTTGAAGAAATTTGTAAGGATGTTATGATCTGTTAACAGTAGAAATTTCTTTCACAACAGGTGGTGTCGCCACATTTTAAGTGCATGCACTATTGCTGTCAATTCAAGGTCGTAAGCAAAATATCGTTGTTCATACTTCTTTAACTTCTGTGATTCATAAGCAATCACCTTTCCTTCTTGTGTCAACACTCTGCCAACACCTTCTTTACTAGCATCCGTGCAAACCATGAAAGATGTTTTTGGATTTGCTACCTTTAACATAGGTGCAGTGGTAAGCAGGTGTTTTAATCATTCAAAACTTTGTTGGCACTCTGCTATCCATTGGAAAGCGCACCCCTTTTTTTATACGGAGATCATTGGAAAGGTGATTTTTGAAAATCCCTCAATGAACTGACAGTAATACCTGGCCAAACCCACGAATGACCTGATATCAGCGACAATATTTGGAGCCGTCCATTCCATAATGGTTTTGATCTTCTCTAGGTCCACCACTATTCCATTGGCTGATATAACGTGACCCAAGTATTGAATATGATCTTTGAAACAGTCACACTTGCTAAATTTAGCATATAACTGATTTTCCCACAAAGTTTTCAACACTATCCTCAAATGTTCCTTATGCTCCTCCTAATTCTTAGAGTATATTAGAATGTCATCAATGAAAATCATTACAAATTTATCAAGGTAGGGCTGGAAAATACCATGCATCAGACTCATAAAGGTGGCTGGGGAATTTGTGAGGCCAAATGGAAACACCAAAAAACTCATAATGACCATAACAAGTATAGAATGCAGTTTTGTAAATGTCCTCCTCCTTTATCCGTATTTGATGATAGCCAGATCTTAAGTCGATTTTCAAGAATACTTTGGCTCCTTGCAGTTGATCAAATATATCATCAATAGATGTTAAAGGATATTTATTTTTGATGGTTAGTTTGTGTAATTGGCGATAATTGATGCATAATCTCAGGGTCCCGTCCCTTTTTTGTACAAACAATACGGGAGCTTCCCAAGGGGACACACTGGGGCGGATGTACTTTTTGTCTAGAAACTCCTGGAACTGCATTTTTAGTTCGGTTAACTCAGGTATGCTCATGTGATAAGGGGCACTGGATATAGGGGTTGCACCCTGAATTAGTTTGATGGTGCAATTGATATCACACTTTGGTGGTAAACTTGGAATGGACTCAGGAAATACATCAACAAATTCCTGAATTACGAAATTTTTTCCAAGGAGGTCATTTTATTTTTGGTGTTTGTAAATCCCACTTGAACAACATAAATTTGACAGCCCTTTCTGATACATTTCCCTAGTCAACTAGCAGTGATAGGACGCAACTTGGTACTGGTTTTCATTCCTTGGAGTTCCTTCCTTTGGCCTGATTCAATGATAAAATTGACATTTTTCTATTTTTCAATCCACAAGGGACCAACATTTTTCCAACCAATCCATCCCGATTAGAGTGTCATAAGAACCCAAAGGAAGTATATTAAGGTCAACGTAAATGGGTTGCCATGAAATTGTTATGGGACAATGTTATGTTTTTGCAATTACCCTTCTTTCTGTTTCGATGGCTATTTGAACTAGCCATGGTTTTAGAAACTTATTGCTCTGCAGTTGACACTTTTCTACCACCTTAGGACTAACATAGCTTAATCTAGCACCTGGATCAAACACCACAGAGACAAGTTTCTTAGCAATCATACCTTCACGTTCGATCATGGTGGGCTGATATTCTGCGAGATGATCATCAAAAGTAGCGTTAATTCTGGGCATGCTCCTTGCTACTTCTCCAACCGTGGATGCTTCTTGCATATTTGATAGTTGTTTTGTTCTTTCCTTATGCAGACATGTTTTGTAATAGTGAGGTTCTCCGCATCCCTAACATTGCAGTGATGGTTTTGATTACTAGTTATTGATAGATTTAGTAACTCCTTCCAAATGTCTATTTTCAGAATATGCAGCTTTGGGCTGATTCCTTGGTGGAAATTTGCTAAGAGATTTTTGTTGTATATTTCAGCCACTAGCAAATTTTAGGTGTCTATTTGCATCAGGCTTTTACCCTTCCTGTTCAACCCTCCTTTAGGTCCTTCATTCTTTTGTTTTATTTGCTGGTAGCAGATGCGGGCTTTCCACACTTCATCATCCATTGTCTTGGGGTAGTCAAACTCTAGTTTCTCCTTCATAAATTTGTGTAAGCTACTGATGAAGTGCTAAATTTTGGCCTTTTCCTCTTGCATGTAAGGCACATAACGTAGCAAGGAGGTGAATTGTGCCATATATTCATCCATGGTTAAGGTTTCTAATCTTAACTCATGAAATTCTTTCGCCTTTTCTTTGTAATAACGTTCAGTTAAACACTTGTCTTTGAAATTCTTTTGGAATTCGTTCCATGTAACCTACTCTTCATCGATTCTCCTTACTGTTTTGATTTCTTCCCACCATAGGGTGGCCTTACCCCTTAACTGATAAACTGCCAATCGTGCCTTTTGGCTAGTTGAATTGTTTATTAATTAAACAATCAAGTACCACATTAATTGTCAACCTGGGAAAGTCTTTTTATTCCAAAGGCTACCGCGTACTGTCTGTACTCGAATTCTAAAAGCATTGAGAGCTGTAGTATACTTAATTCTTATACTAAGTTATCACAGTGCTGATAAAATACAAGGAATTAATTAAAATTACAAATCTGGAAAGCAAAGAAATGGATGCTCTGTTGGCAGAGGATCAGTACCCTATCCTCCAGGTGAGGACGTTTAGCACCTGCCCCTGGAATCAGATTGCTAACACACACTGCACTCAGATTCACCGGTGAAATACACTTGCATAAATTCAAATAACTTAATTAAACAGAGTGCTAGCAAAACAGAATTGCAAGAGGTAATGCTACAGAATCCAAACAGTGTATCTGCAGAAAGAAACTATCACATACTTACACACTTGACATCAAAATAAATGGGTGAATCTTGTGAGGAAGGTGGGCCCAGTCCCTCTCACAAGATTCCCTAGAACACGGAGAATAACTTAAATGCTCAGGACGTTCTTCTATTCATCTGTCAAAACATTCGAATACAATAAAGTTCAGACTTGTTGATATTCTCACAAATTTCTCTTACAGACCATCCTCTCTTGACTAATGTAGATGTCTCCTCTTTATAGAGGAGACATCTGTTACAATAGATTGTTACGGTTCATTTGGTTAACCCGTTTAATCAAAAATAAGAATTACAGAAATGCTGTTGCAACAGTATGATAATATATTCTTTCTTTAGGTTCTGGCTGTTACACAGCTGGTAACCATCTTCGACCGTCTTCTTTGGAATTCCCTTCGTCGTTTCCCCATGCTATTCCGGTTTTGAGTCTTGGTAACTATGTTCTACCCACTTTGGACAACTACTTGATCAACCATGTCAGCGTTCCTCAGATAGTTGCCGTTGTTGTTCCCAGCTGATGCAAAATACCTGCTTTAGATGGTTTCTGTTGCTGATTGTAGCAACTGCGTAGTTGCTACTTCTAGTGTTGCAGCAACTGCGTAGTTGCTGTTTCTGGTGTTACAGCAACTATAGGTTAGAATTCCTGCGGGCTTAAGACAATTACTTAGCAATTTAGTCAGCTTTCCAAAGATAAATACAAAGGTACTTACGAATATGCAATGAACAATTAAACATATAGATATGCAGGAAGTTACTTCATACCTTGGGGTGATTAAGTCATTGTGTAATCAAAGCTTATAACTTGTGACTGAAAAGGATAATATTATGATGAAAATATAAGGTCAAAATTGGTCAATTCTGGGTCCTAGCATCCCCCCCAACTGAAGATATTGCATGTCCCCATGCAATGTTTTACTCTGAATCCGAGTCGGAGTACTGGGATGAACAATGTAAATTACTGAGACAATAACTGTAGGAGGTGACGTCGAACTTCTTTCTGAAACCACAGACAGTCTGTATCTGTCTCCATGCTGCTGCTTCCTCCTTATTGGGTAACCCAAACTGACCCTTATATTGTTCACCGGATAACCATAGAAGTGGAAATTTAAACTTGTAGCCCATCCAGCTCTCAACACAGTGTTGCATGCATCTAATATAGAAAGGTACCCTTGTAAGTGCTACCTGCAAATTTGATGGATTATAAGGGTGATATTCTTTCCTTTCTTTGGGGCAGTTTTCCCAAAACAAATTATTTGCTTTAACAGCCAAGGGTGCCTTGGTTTTCAAATAGTGCTGACAGTCTTTCAAGACTATTGCTTGCAATTGTTTGAGGTGATTTTTCATATCAGAATCCTTTATCAATGTTTGGTGTTGTACAATAAAAGTAGCTGCATTATGTGGTTCAGCCCTAATCCACAAAAGGCAATTTTGTTCATTATGTTGGGCTGAGATGAAGGCATTATGCCATGTGAGCTGGTTGGCTAAAAAGGAAATGAAGGCTCTCAGTTGTATGTCACCAACTACAGGTAGCATATTCCTGTTCCTTTCTTCGGACACTGCTTCATTGTGTAGATAAAGCTCACATAACAGGTTTTGGTCATTTTTAGGTGCCTCTACAAAAGTTTGAACAAACTGTTCTGTTGTGACCACCTGATGGGGTCTACCTTCTCTTACAGCTTTTATCTGTAAGAACGTCAATCTCTCCCTCAAAAATGTTGCATAATTAAAAGATGGTTTCCTCATGGCTAGTATTCTTTGAAATAATTCAAACATCTCGGACAATCTAGTTTTTAACTCTGTGATTCTTTATATTGAGCTCTGCATTGCTCAAGTGCTTCCCAGTTCCTGTATGCGTGATTGAACCAGGTCCCTTTCTGTTGTTCGAATGCTTTGCCCTGTGACTACTCATGCTCTTTGCACCATTTTCCTTTCAATGCCTGAAAGCTTTCTGTTTCTATGCATGCATCATTAACAGAGGGAGACTCTGTTTGTGTATAAGCATCAGTAAGGATAATTTGTTCTGTTGGAGTAGACTGGGATACTCCAACATCTTTTTCTTCGTTTGCAGCTAGTGTCTCTTCCTGTTGCTATCCTGATTCACTGTGTTCTATGGTAATTTGGGTAGGCCGAGGTAGGTCTGTACCTTTTTCCTCATTTTCTGATTCCTGTGTAAATTCTTCCTTCATGACAATTTGGGTGGGCCGTGGTGAGTCTGTATTCTCCTCTTTTACTGATTCCTGTGTAAAAACTTCCTCCATAATAATTTGGGTGGGCCGTGGTGAGTCTTTATTCTCTTCTGCTTTACTCTCTACCGGGGAACTTACTGGTTCTTGTGTGTCAGTAAGTTCTTTAATTTGATCTTCTTTCTCCTCCAGAGAGCCTGTTGGTTCTTTTGTAACAACAGGTTCTTCTGTCTGCACTTTCTCTTGAGAGCCTGTTGGTTCTGTTGTAACAACAGCTCTTTCATTCCAGCAGAGGGTTGTGGTGTTTCTGTCTATGCAACAGCATGTTCTTTCGTGTCATCTGCAACAGTGGCAGTTTCCTCCATTGGCTCTGCCACTACCTTGTATCCTGCTTGAGTATATATTTCACCACAAGTGGCGCACATATACTCATTATCTTTACTTTTCTCTGCTGCAGAGGCTACTCGCGCTAAAACATGCAGGCTGAATTCATTTTTATATGCTTCTTTAATCCTTATTATCTCCTCCTGATAATCCTGAATCTATGATTTCAGGAATTCAATTTCTTCCTGCAAGGCAGGTATGGTGGGCTGATCTTGCGGGACAGTAAGCTCCAGTGGAGGCAGAGGTTGCGCTTCATCATCTTGGTCAGTATTCCCCGTAGGTGGTTCTTGTGTGTCACCTGGGGAAGTGACTGGTTCTTGTGTTACAGCCATTCGGTCACTATTACCTTGGGTGTCGGCAGCTGGTTCTTGTGTGTCAGCTGCCTTAACATATGATGTCATGAAGCTATGAACGCTTTGCATCTCAACTTGCAAGGGTGAGGGAGAGGGGCTTTGGGGACGGGTGCAGGTACGGATTCTTAAAGTAATGGGTGGAGAACTAGGGGGGTTGGGAATTTTATCTACTACCGATGACAAAGTTCTTCATTTTGGTAGGAAAGCCATAAATGCAGGCATTTTTCTCTTCAGGCCAGTTTCAGGGGTAGTAGCCGGAGCAGCAGATGTCTTAGTTGAAACCCTGGTTTTTCTTCTTTTTGGTGGGGTTTCCTTTCTCTGTTGCTTCTTTCTCTTAAGCAGGGTAATGGGGATATTGTCGTCGGAGTCATCGGTAGAAATGCCAAGTATGGGGGTGGAAGGACTAGCCTTTTCGGGAGATGGGGTTGTTCCTGCGCTCACTTCTACTGCTGCTTGTTCATTCTCAGCAGCTTGTGGAGATGTTTGATGGGCTTGTTCGGGGGTGTGCTCTGCCTGCTGAGGATTTTGCAGCGGGATTTGCTCAGGCATGTCCTCTGTTTGCTGAGGAGGTTCATGTTCTGGCTGTGGAATTTCAGCTTCCTACTGGGGATGAATAGGGGGTGGAGGATTATTTAAAGCGAGGCCTCTATTAATGAGTAATTGGATTAACCGGTGATGTTTTAGGGAAATAAGTGGGCGCTTCGCGTTAACAGCATATCGTGACATTTTCTTAAGACAACCCAATAGATAATATGGCATATTTATCAACTGACCATTTCTCAAATGATTTAACAGCATGAAATCGTGCTGGTAAATTACCTGATAGCGGCCCTCGCACGTCAGATATTGCTTGACAAATTCGGAAATTCTTGGCCATGGTGGAGGTAACAACTGAAGTGCTACGCCTCTGCCCTTAGGTTCTATCTGCTCGCCTGGTCGAAGAAAATCTTGCTGCGCGTTGAGAATCAGGTGCTTCCTGTTGAACCATCGTATGCCATTAGCTGGTAACCTAGTAGCTTGGGCTATTACTTCCTCTGTCACTGGAATTTGAACTCCTTGAACGATAGAGAATCCTTCTATTAGATTGCATGCGAATTCCAGGACTTGTTGCTTGTTAAAGTCCGGAAGTCTCCTAAAATATTCTATCCAGCCTGCTTGCAAGAAAATATGGTAAATGTCCAAATAGAGTTCAAGGACTGCTATCGAAGCAGGTTCATATGTGATGAGAGGTCCTCCCATGGCTGTTATTTCAGTGAATTTCCGAGTTCAAAGTCGAGTTTCCGATTTCAGTTCAGAGTAAAGCGTCGCAAATGGTAACATGCAGTGATAGGGTGACTCTTACATATTACCGGGAGAATTAAGGGTGACGGTAGTTGGCGTGGTGTATCATCATTGGAGTTGCTTTGGTACTCCCCCCTCTTCTACGTGTGAGCGATTTGATTGGAAGTGTAACTAATTTATAGTCCTATCAGCTTTCACCACATTATCTATTATTTAATGTCCATTGATAAACATGCGTACCTTCGTATTTTACCTTTTTGTTTGCTGCGTCAAAAAGCATTATCTCGTCCCCGCTAAGTCATAATGATTACCGTGGATCTAAAAGTGTGGGAATATCGACGATTTGTAATGATAATGACGGGAAGTGATAGTAGGGTGTCATAGTCATCCTAAGAAGTGGTATATTTTATCGAAATTTGTTGCTTGGGGCTACAGTGGTAAAACTGGTGTGCGTGGGTGAATTTAGCCGGAAAGGGTATTTCATGTCCGGGAAGCGGTATTGGAACACCAAGATTGGTGTTGCAGCAATAGGGAATTATCGGAAAGAAAACATTTGTAAAGATGGGAAATGTACTAGAGTGATGGAAATCGGGAAATAATGTTGCACCCATGGGAATAGTATTGCAGCAATGGGAATGGTGTTTTAAACAACAAGGTATGGTGTTGCAGCAACGGGGAATAATGTTGCGACAACGGGAAATGGTGTTGCAGCAACGGGGATGGTGTTGCAGCAATGGGAAGTGGTGTTGCAACAACAAGAAATTCCACATTCGCAAAATAATCCCTTTGAAACTTTTGTTTTCAGCTACCTCCCAAGCTAAAATCTGCAAAATACTGAAATGTAATATCGTAATCCTTGACAGGATTTATTAATTTCTTAAAAAAATAGAATATCTAACCTAAAAAATTGCATAAATAATAGAAATTCAAGTGCTTTGAGGGGTAGCAAGTTCCCCTGGAAAGGAATACTGTTTTATTGCCATGCAAGTGGCTTTAAAATCTTCCTTGGAAACCGGCCGCTAGTATAACCGAAGTCGGTAGCCATTTACTAACCGTGGTGTTCTGCTCCCATCAATTGTTAAAAGTCTAACTGTCCCATTTGGAAAAACAACATCCACTTCATACGGTCCTAACCACCTTGTTCTCAAGTTGCCCTGAAAATTCTCAAAACGAGAATCATAAAGTAGAGCCCAGTTACCTTTCTGGAACTGCTTCTGCTTGATGGTTCTGTCATGCCATTTTCTTCTTTGTTGATGTATCATCATTGTTTGATGGACGGCCTCCAGTCTTTTCTCATCCAATTCCTGAAGCTGCCGCAACCTGGCTCTTTGTGCATCAGTTAAATCAAGGTTAACAACTAAAGCAGTTCTCAAGGTTTTGATTTCAAACTCTACAGGCAAAATAGCATTCTTTCCAAAAACTAACTCATAGGGTGAAAAGCCT
>APFE031308152.1:143546-158628 GCA_000404065.3 Pinus taeda | reverse complement strand
GGGATCTAGAAGAAGAGATCTACATGAAGCAACCTGAAGTCTTTGCAGTGAAGGGTAAGAAAGAACTGGTATGCAAGTTAAATAAGTCTCTGTATGGGTTAAAACAATCACCAAGGATGTGGTATCAAAAAATTGATACATTTATACGGGGACTTGGCTTCACCAAAATCAAAGTAGATCGTCGTGTGTATTTTAAATTAATTGGTGACCGTGTTATTTATCTAGTCTTGTATGTGGATGATATGTTGCTAGTTGGAAATGAAAAAGAAACTATCAAGGATTTGAAGACCCAATTGTCCTCCAAATTTTACATGAAAGATCTTGGTGCTACAAACTATATTTTGGGCATGGAAATTAAAAGAGATCAGGCAAAGAGGAAGCTCTAGATAAACCAAAGGAAGTATGTTGAGACAATACTACAGAGGTTTAATATGCAAGATAGTAAACCGGTGAAGGTTCTTTTTCTTGTAGGTGTAAAGTTATCTGCTGAAGAGTGTCCCAAGACACAAGAAGAGGAAGAGGACATGTCCCGTGTTCCATATATAAGTGCAGTTGGTAGCCTGATGTGTGGATGGTCTGTATTAGACAAGACATTTCACATGTAGTGGGAGTATTGAGCAGGTTTATGTCAAAACCAGGGAAGGAGCATTGTACAAGAGTGAAGTAGGTCTTTAGGTATTTGCGTGGGGCTAGTGATTATGGTTTGTGCTACCAAGGAAGACCAGGATTGGACAGAGTTTTGGATATTCGTGGCTTTGTTAATGCAAACTGGGCTGCATATCTGGACTAGAGAAGATCTACAAGTGGGTATGTGTTTAACCGATTTGGAGGTGCATTCAGTTAGATGAGTAAGAAATAATCTGTAGTAGCACTATCAACTATAAAGGTATAATACATGGCAGCCACTCATGCAAGCAAGGAAGCAGTCTGGTTACAAAGATTGTGTTCAAGTATGAAGTTAGTAAAGGGAGCTATAAGAATATACTGTGATAGCCAAAGTGCAATTTTCTTGGCAAAGAACCCTGCTTACCATTCAAAGATAAAGCACATTGATGTTCAGTATCACTTTGTGAGGGATATGATAGAAGACAAAAAGGTGTTGCTGGTAAAGGTGGACACTTTGAAGAATAATGTAGATGCACTGAAAAAATATGTGAGCTCTGATAATTTCTCTTGGTGTAGAGAAATAATATGCATTGTAGGGTTGGATAAATGACTAAGCTCTCATGTGGCCGCCTGTGGAAAGAAAACAACAAGTGGGAGAATGTTGAGTTGTGTTATATTCTTTCCACAACTAGCTCCAGGTCAGGGGGGGAGGAGCCCTCCTTTCATTGTGTTGATTGCGTAGCGGGGTGTCACATGGGGTTTGAGGGGGGTGGTTAGCCCCCCTCTACGAGGTCTGGGTCAACACCCCAGGGAATTTTTTTATGGACCCTATATTAGGTGGGTGGACCTACCTATGGTTTTGTGCATGGTTTTCGCACATGGTTTTTGGCGTGATGGTTTTTGGTCCATGGTATTGGATGCTTCAGCATGTATATATATGTATTGTAACATTGAAAGGAATATAATGAAAAATCAAGTTGGTAGTCCCAGTTTTGGGATCCAGGGAAAATCTTTGTGTATATGTGTTTTATGTGTTATGCTCTCATATTTTTTTTTTTCTGTTTTAGAATTCGTATGCAGGTAATTTCTGTATGGGGTTAAAACCTACAGAAGCCTTCACCAAAATCTAATGTATACAATTATCAACATATCATTTGTGTGTTGCATCAAATATATGATGACAATTATAAATAATGAATTGTTTTTTAAAGAAAATTATTCTGTTATGATTAGTAATATCACTAAGATATTTCCAATTCATGTACTATAACATATTTAAAGTTCCTCGATCCTTCATGAGAGAGCACCATTTTTCATGCATATACCAATCCATTCTGTTTACATTTTGCAAAATCTATGCCATGATATGTAAAAACATATGGGATTGAGGCTAATAGTTGTTGGATCTTAGCACTGAGTTAAAGCCAACAAGATCAAAGTTAAGTGATATGGGTGTCACCATTTCGCAGTGGGTGAGGAATGTGCTTGAAGAAAATTATTGCACTGACACTATAAAATTCTATTGTTGGGAGCAACTGTTTGGGAGCCAAAGGTCCAAGTCTCATTTGAAGCTATCATTTCTACCAATGAAGAATTAGTTTCCCTTTTTTTGATGGTCATATGTTTTGGAATAGAAGCCAAGTTCGAAGGACTAAGGGTAGAGATGAGTTCAAAAAGTTTGTCTGCAGAAGTTCCCCTTTTGGAGGAAAAAATGCCTCATTGTCTTCAGTTGAGTCGAAGCCTTCTCATTCTATGACTATAGGAAGTTGTAACTACACCCAAAGAGGCTAAGTCTTTAAAAGAACATTGAGCACAAGTTTCCCTTTCCTTGTTGCATGAGTTTTCACCATTTACACAAGTTGTTTGGAAAGGAAAGAGTACGAGTTATATGATACATGATTATTGTTTGGTTTGTTGGTAATTTGATTTGACTTCTTCCATATTAGGATGAGTTTGCCTAAGTCTACATTCCATTACAATTGCTAAGTGTATGGCTATATACTCTTTTTATTGGGCCAAGTTTCCAAGTCCATTTGTGGGTCGTGGGAAGTGCGACTTACAATTGGTGTAAAATCAGTGAAGGGGAACTGTTGATAAAGGTTCGTGATGCTTCTAGCCATAAGCATTCTTCCCATATTGGTTGGGGGGAGGGGCACCATAGTGGATCAGGTAAGGAGCCAAAGCTCCATAGGGAGTATTTGGATATCCCAACATCGACGAATGAAGAGATACAAAGAGAAGAATTCAATGCCTAGGTCTAGGAGTGAGATGTCGGTTATATTTGGAGCTACGACCTGTGCAAAAGGTGAATTGGAAATAAAAAATATCAAATGTAGAAGGTGTTGATGGTGTGAAGGTAAATGTGAAAAAAAATAAAAATTGTCACCATTTTCGAAAATTGCAGTCACCATGAAAGTCTCACTCATGTTTTGGGCACATAGAGCTTGATTTTTTGGAGTTCCCCTGGTCATTATTGTGAGCTAGTATAGCAAGCTCAAGAATCCAAGTTTTTGAATCTCTTTTTTTGTTGAGTTTGAGTTTTTTATAAAATGGCTAAAATTAACAATTTATTAGAGTTATTGAGAACTCTAATCATGTCTACTGCTAAAAGCACACTTAAATCAACAAGGATACTCTTTCTGACATTCAAGCCTGTTTGCAAAATGCACAAGAGAAGATAGAGATTTTACAAATTGAATCACAGTTACAAAGAGATGAGTTACAAAAGAAAAACATCCTTTTGAACTTCTTTTTGTTAAGAACAATCCCCTATCTAACTTTGAAACATGATCCTATCAGCAACCAGCAAGTCATCAAGTCAATAATGTTGATTCAGATCAAGTGCTCATTTCAAAAGTATATTTGCAGAGAAGTGTGGAAATTCATCGTTCGCTTCCCAAGCCAATCATCAAAACTTGGGAAGATCTTGTCCATAACAAGCACAAAAATGGTCTTGGGTATGACAAAGATGTGCCCTTTCATATCACAAACCATTCCAAGCCCATTCAATTTCAAATTGTTGGGTTTCTTCATGAGGGTTCACCTTCATCTGTATCAGATTCCACTCCTCCACATTCACAACCAAATGTTGTTAAATGCCAACATTGTGACCAAGTTGACCATATGAAAGATCATCATTTCGATCTTCATCCATGTGATAACTATCATAAAACCACTAATTCTTCACACATATGCTTCATAAACAAACATATTGCAAGAACAAAGATTCATGTTTTTAATGGATCACTTCTTTGCAATGGGCTTCAACAACCAATAAGATATTTCAGATATATGCCATAATCTCTTCTAGAATATTAAAAGGTTTTGCAGTTGATTTTTCTCCATATTCTCACCTTGCATCTAACAAGGGGGGAAGTGATGGTCATATACATGATTCAAAGCCACGTCAAGCTATGTTGAGCCACAACCTGCCATACCACGATCAGAGTTGTAGCCATAGACAAAGCATGTATTTGGTTGGTGACCAGCCTTAAACCATCTATGTAGGGTTGAGACCTCCCTTTTTAGGTTGATCTTATCCCTCTTCAAAGAATTGGGGACACTTCCTCTAGTAGAAGACTTCAACTTCTTTTCAGTTCTGGAAGAATTCCAATAATTTCATTAAGAATTTCAGAGGTTGTGGTCATCCTTAAACCACCGCAGGTTGAGACCTCCCTTTTCAGGTTGAGATTCTCCCTTTTTATGTAGGTTGTAGAACTCCCTTCTTCTAGGTTGAAATTCTCCCTCTTCAAAGCATTAAGGAGCTATTCCTCTAGCAGAAGACTTCAACTGCTTACTAGATTTGGAATATTTTTGGGAACTGCACTAAGCATTCTAGTGTTAGTGGTCATCCTTAAACCACGAACTTATGCCAACATCTTAGAGGGCACATTCAACCTAGTGCTACCATGCATTTTTGCATATTTTGTACTACATCTCTCTTCTTGGACTCATACATACTCCTTCAGCTTAAGGGGGGCGGGGAATGTTGGACACCTAATCCTCTAATGGTTGGTGTGGAATGTGAGCAGTCAAAGGGAGTCCAAGAGACCTTTGAATATGGAATCCAACCGTCACAACAATGTATTATAAAATTTATATCATGTGAATAATATAAGCATTCAATGCTTATCTTTCATGTTTGTTCTTTGCCATAGTGATGTCTAACAAATTCAATTCACATAGTTTCTGCAATGGTAACCCTAGTCTCAACATTGATCTTTGATGGGTCCTCTAGCTTGGTCGGAAACACCACACTCCAAGACTATAGTGGAGCCAATCTCAGAGGTGGTGTACATGGGTAGGGTCCCTATGAACCCTGAGATGATCATAGCTATGTCCCATGCTAAATCAATAAAATTGTGATGGGGTGTTGGTTTAATCTGACCTCATATGGAGCACAAACTTTGCATATATCTATTAGGAAAAGTATATGGGGACCTCATCATGGTGGGGGAATATGCTGCAAGCTCTAATTAATTGATCATAAAAATAAGGAGCAACACCAAAAAATTTAAAATGTATGATTTTAAGAGGACCATGTCTACCACAACCTGCAGTGATCTCAAACAACTCCCACACAAATCAATGTCCTTAGTGGAAGCTTTCATCACCTGCCTAGGATATATTTCTAGAAAATCTCACCTCCTAGCCCTCTATATGGCATGTAGGAGGTTTCTCTGTGGGTCCACTTTCTAGTAGACCTCCAATAATTGGTCAATTCTTTCCAGCATTAGAATCAAAATACGTCTAGTCGACAAGCCAACAAGGAGTCTAAAAAAATATCGTGTAATCCAGCCACATTGTGCCCTAACATCTTGGACCGTGAAATTTGTCTTTGCATTATCCCACTGAGGGATCGAAGTTGCACTGTCATGCTTAGCTCCACCCTGATTAGACTCTGCAAGTCATAAACATAATTTAACATATAACACACTAAACATATACATTAAATTCAAACACACAAATTGAACAAATATAAATTAAAAACAATTTTAAAATGTAGGAGATGTATCTAGAATATCTCAGACATGTGAAGCAACATCTCACACTCCGACTAGCATCAGAGGCAGGACATACTAGTATAACGTCACATCTGGTCAAGCTACATGATCTCTGTTTAGTCTAACCATGTGTCATTGATCCCCTTAGACTATTGTAGCTTGTCAATGGGGGTGGAAGTGGAGAAGGATCTGCTTCCAAAACAAATACCAAATTAGATGACATCATCGTGATGACGACATCTGATGATGATGATCCTAGTTGTAGCCTTCCTTGTTAATCAAGCTACAAGTGTATCACAATAGGCTTAAAAAACATTAACAAGCCAAAAAATTGTATGAACTCATTTGATCTTTTCCATTTAATCCATTTTGGTTCATTTGGGGGAAATAAATACTTACAATGGGTTCCTACAATTCATATATCCACTAAAAACAATTTTTTATATATTTGATCACAGTTTGTGATATGAAAATTTAATGGTTAATAATAATATTTCTTTATTCATGATTTTGCCATGAGGAAACACTTCTTGAGTGCTCAGCTACAAAATAAATCGGTCATCTCCTACCATTTAGAGGGAACCAATTCATATTAAATTTATTAATTATGTAATTTAGTAGTGATTTATTATCAATATATTATCTCTACGAAGATCACTTTGTTCACTTACTACAAATAAAAAATAATTCATTTAAATTGAGTAAGTGAAATAAAACCCACAAACAACATATTTACATGTTTCCAATTATATCAAAGAACAAGCAGAAAATAAAAACAATGTTAAAAAAAAAAAAAAAACCAAATAACAAATAATATGTGAGAGAGGAGTGATGTCTATATGTGTATGTGTTTCTTTAATGATAAAAATATATATTGAAAGGGATTTGTTATTTTTGAAGAGATAACCACTAGGGTTGTTATATCTAAACCCAAAGAAACCAAGCCCTACACCATGTCAGTGAGTAAAAACATTTAACCCAAAAAATTAAATAAACATAAAAATTAAATACTCTTCTCAAATTTACCCTTTTAAGAATGGCAATTTTGTAATATCCCTTTACCCTTATCTCATTGTTTTATGATATTCGGACCATTGAAAGGATTTTGGAGAGATTTCACATCTTTCTTGCTATAAAATTTTGAGATTTATATATAACATTTTATCATATTTTCTTCAAGAAGAAGAAGAAGGAAAAACCAACTCTTAGAATTATTGTTTTACAATCAATATCATCCTCCAGGCCTAACCATCCATAATGTGAAAAATGTTGATATTGCACACATATGACACTCATGGGATAATATCATTTTTATAAGGATTTGAGATAATGGTTCCCATGTATTAAAACATGTGCTAAAGATTCTCTTTATAATGCCTCTATGCATGGTCCATGGTCACAACCTTATTAATAATTCCTAGTGTTCCAAACGACATAATGGGATCTATATTGCACTTTCAAGATAAATGTTTCAATTACAATGATTTGTTGCGGTTAATGACCCTATCGATGGTCTAGGAACCATAAAAACATGTTTTAGTCTGTAAGGCATTGTATTTTATCTTTTAACCATGGAAAATATCTTGATAACCATCACTAGTGTGGAAAGCCTTGTAATGGTTCCCATATGACCATGGTCAAACCCATAAACATGTCCTTGTTAAATGAAATCTCCTAATGATGCCCATATCACACTTGGAGGCTAAATATCTTGTCTAAAGGGTGTGCACAATGGTTTAAGACCTACTTTTGTGGACAATGAGTCTGAGAAGTTTCATTTGGGTTATATGTCCTCTTGTACTTGCTTAATCATGGTAAATATCCCATGTTCCATCATTATTATGCAAAGGCTCATATTGTTAGTACCCATATCCAATCGAGAGGTAAAAAATCCCTTTTAGAGGACCCTTGTGGTATTTTGAGAACAAATTCATCCGTTGGATACTTAATATATTTATATGGTATCTAAGGCCCTTTATTTCCTACCATTATCATGGTAAAAAACCTCTTAACCCATCCTTAATTCTCAAATCTTCTGATAACATCCATATCCTAATATGAGGCCAACTATCCCCTGTATAGGGCTTATGTAGTGACTCCATGACTTGTTTGTGGTTTATAAAAGTTAAAAGCTTCATTTGTGTCCTAATACTAATTTGCTTCTCCCATGATGATCCTTAAAGACACAAAACCCATGTCTTATGTCAAAAAAAATTCATGGCACCCATACCTCATTTGGAAGGAAAGATTCCATCTAGAGGGTGTTTGTGGTGGCTTAAGGTGTCATTTATGAATTATGATTTGAATATACCAGTGGATAGTTGAGGTACCAAGGGAAACTCTCTTATTCCCAAGAAATTGCTAATGGAAACAAATTTGATTGAACAGGGTGGAAATATTTGTTTTCTATTTGAATGGTGAAATGCACCCTAAAATTGTTGATGGACCCATTTTTTATTGAAGGGACTAGAAATGTTTGTTGACTATTTGAATGGCGAAACATGCCCTACAATATGATACCTTACCAATATTTTAAGGGGAAGTTTTTTTATTGAGATTACAAATGCATGCATAGGTGATTTTATCAAGTTCGTATTAAGCTAGAAACTAAACTCTACTAACACCCTAATTAATGGAGAAAGCTTAAAATCTATCTTATTTTTGCTTCATATTTAAGACAGACATAGGGATATAAGAGCTTAGACTTTAGATGGAGGGAAGAAAGTTGTTGCAAATGAAATCGTGTACTAGCTAACATTAATAGAAATCACACAAAATAATGATCAAAGGGAACCTATGAAGATGAAGAAGGTTGATAAATTCTTAGAAAACATAAGAGGATTTTTAATTTTTGACATGTATCATCAACTTTCAAGGGGAGGTACTAATCAAGACAAAATGGGTTAAAATATTACATTCCTACATTTCATTCAATATGTACAAGTAACATAAACCACCATTGAACAAAAAAATCATTTTATTTGTTCAGTCTCCCTGTTATTGAAAGGTCAACTGATTTTTTTTTATGGATTCTTCTAATTCACTAGTAAATAATAATAATAAATAGCTATTTTTCTTATTTACTTACAAACAATATAAATCAGCAATAATTATAATAACTAACAGTTTATTAATATATATTTTATAATTAATTTTTAAATAAACAAATTAATTAATTAAAATATAAATAAAAAATAACTTGAAAACCTTATAAATATAGGGAGTGCAATTGACCACCACCATTGTCTTTCAAACCATAAACTCATAATGATAACCACACCACCATCACTTTACATGCCACAGTTCAACAAGGAACTACCAATGACAAATGATGATTAACACTAATTAAAGACTAATTCTAATTAAACAAGAAAAGCAATGAAAACATGGTTTACCAGTAGAGATATATAGAGCCACCAAGAAAAAAAATATTTTCAAGTAAGCATGCAATGATATATGTTTCCTAAGCTTCCTTCATTTAAAATCAGAACTAGAGGAATATGTTAGAAATGTATCGATGCAACAAGGTCATAGGATTTGACCCATCAAGCTTGATCTGATTTTAGGGGAATGATGGATCTCAGTTTTGTAAAGGTCCTTGTACCTGATATGTTGAATTTTAGTTTTTTGTGTAAGAGAAGCATGTCTTGTAGCCATGGAAAGCATAGTGGGGTCCTTAGACTAGGGGTTTCAAACTTGAATTTCAATTTATGATCTCCATTAATTCTAGCAACATTTTGAAGGGAAGCAAGTTTCTTATTGGACCATTTCTGTTAAAATTTGTTTGATGTTTAATCTAAAGGTAAAAATGAAGAAAATTTTAAAAATAATGTTAGATTACTAAAAACTACTCATCAAAATTTGTTCCTTTAGTTGAATCTACCTTTGTTTAGAGTCATGTTGTTTCTATCAAGTGAATATATTTAATTTCTTATCAATGTATGAATGTTTGATGACCTACTTATTTCCTTCAAAATGTGATTTTGGTTAGCCTTTCTCTTCCAATAACATGCATAATATAAATATAACCATGAGATCCATCTAAAGAATCCTAAGTTCGAGATGCTAAAGAATGAAACATCCATAAAATACACTGACACAAAGTCCAAGGGGACTAAGCCAAGCTTTCACTATAAAAAAATAACTTGAATATTCACAAAGAACATAGCTAAAATTATATTGAGCCACCTACGGTAGCTAATTCTAAACTATTTTCATTTAAGTTATTCATTGAATCACCCATTTGAATGAAAATTAAATCGAGCTACAGACTAGCCTTTGCTTGAGGACAATCATGGTCTTGATATCAAGTTGTAAATTAACAATGCATCTGATTTGAAAATGATCATTAGTGGGATTTACATAAAGGGAAATAAGGTTTCCATCTGTGACCCCTATTTTAAGTTATCCTACAATTGTGGACTTGCCATTCATGTCGAAAACCTTGCCAATATCCATATACTAGAAGTGCTAAGCTCACTCAGAGTATTAAATATGTACTTTGAATGCATGGCTTAAGGATTTTTCTTTGGAAATAAATAATTAAATACAAATTTATGATGATGTATCCTTCCAAGGAAAAGGAAAAGGCTGAACCAGACACATGGACAAAGAATATCAAGTTACGGGGGTGAATTGTTACATTTATTTTTGCAATTGAACTCCATGTCATAGGTAGCTATTTACAATTGAGAATCAAATGACTTATAGCTTTTTGTGAAATAACTTTTACCTATTTTCCCTTTTGTCTACTAAATGTTAAAGGCACTCAAACACTAATAAAATGCAGAGAACCAACCTTAAGATGCACTATTTTCATGGTTACAGTGAGTACACTGGTCGAAGGCTGGAAATTTGCAACTGTTAAAGTCTCCTTGGTTGATCTCTCTACTGGGGTCTATGCTACATAAAATTCATGCACAAAACACAACATAAGGGTTTTAACAACTTTAAGGGAGCTCAATCAAGCTCCCTTTTTCATGCACCAAAGTAGATTGATCGAGATAATATTTTTATCGAGCTTGTTTTTATATGACACTTTCATAAGGATCTCAATCGAACTATAACATGTTCAATCTCCTTTTGTATGCTTGAGTGCATGGAAAAGAGAGCTCAATCAAGCTCCCTTTTTGAAAAACCTGCCAAACGAAAAAGGCCGACTGATTGAATACCTAATTAACCATGGGTTACATAAGAGAGTGATTGAGGGTTTTTTTTCTAGCTCAATCAAACAATATTCAAGTGTTCAAATTGCTCGATTGCGAGCTAAAATAGTTCTTGATTGAGTAATTAAAAAACACACAATTGAGTTTCTTTTTTCTTCTTTTCCCCCTGCACACTTTCCAAAAAGTGTAAACAATGTTTGTGGGTTTGTCCATATGCATTATGACAAAGGTGCTAAAGGAAATTCCTCTTATTTTTGGTTACAAGTTTGATCTCAAGAACTCAACGTAGAATTTACTCAACATAGTTCATCAGATTTATCTCTCCAAGTAAGGACCACCTTAATGCCTCTTTTCTTCCACATGTGTTTAATTGATATGGAGGATAATGTCAGCGATGGCCATGAATACTTATTTATAGCTTTTATTAATTAGGGTTTTACATACTCAACCTCGAGTTATGTTGTTAGCTACTGTCATTTGTGCTACATAAAATTCATGCACAAAACACAGCATAGGGGTTATAACAGCTTTAAGGGAGCTCAATCAAGCTCCCTTTTATATGTGCCAAAGGATATTGATCAAGATAATAACTTGATCAAGTTTATTTTATAGGAAACCTTCATATGGATCTCAATCGAGCTATAACATGTTCTATCTCCTTTTGTATGCATGAGTGCATGGAAAAGAGAGCTCAATCAATATCCCTTTTTGAAAAACCTGCCAAAAGGAAAAGGTGGACAGATCGAGTGCCTAATTAATTATGGGATACATAAGAGATCGATTGTGGGTTTTTTTTCTATCTCTATCAAACAATATTCAAGTGTTTTAATTTCTTGATTCAGGGCTAAAATAATGCTCGATCGAGTAATTAGAAAACACTCAATCGAGATTATTTTTTTCTTCTTTGCCCCATGTGCACTTGCTAAAAAGTGTAAACCATGTTCATGGGTTCACCCATATGCATTATGATAAAGGTTGTAAAGGAAATTTCCCTTATTTATTTTTACACATTTGATCTCGAGAACTCAATTAAGATTTTACTCAACATAGTTCATTAGATTTACCACTCCAGGTAAGGACCCCCTTAATACCACTTTTCTTCCACAGGTATTTAATTGATATGGAGGATAATGTCAGTGATGGCCATGACTAATTTATAACTTTTATTAATTAGGGTTTTACATACTCAACCTCAAGTTATGTTGTTAGCTAAAGGATTCATCCTTCCTAATTTGATACTTTAATTTTTGGACAATTTTTTCAATTTTTATCTCGTGTTTGCCTAAGAAACTCATTTTAGAGATACCCGAACACTTGAATACTCTATATTATTATATATGTAGCTAGGCTTCCTAAACCCACAATTTATGCACGATAATATATGTTTATAAGCAAGATTATGGATATGTTCCTCACTTTATGCCTATTTAGACTTTGTAAATATTTTTAATTCCATGACTATATTAATGATACCTTTAGTTAGAATATGTATGATTATTCCTTTTAAATTGGTTCATCAATTTTTTATTTTAACAATAGGTATAACCTTTATCACACAATGTTTCAATTTCCATCAATAATTCCTCCCTTAAACAAACAGCCGAAGTCAAGCTCATAATTCTTCTCTACAAATTTTGTGTAATAAATGCTAGCTATAGGGAAACTATGTAATAAGGTCATATAACTATTTCTTTAGAGTGTATTACATGTCAAGTGGGCACTTCATGTGCTTGGAAGTTAATATGGATGTTATCCCTCCCTACTAGCTTATGAGCATGCTACCCTACTTAAATATTTTTGCTCAACTCTATGGTGGCTTGTAACAAAATCATCTACTGAGTTTATATTAGGGGTGATTTTAGGGGCGAATGTTCGCCCTTTGGCGAAATTAAGGGGTTTTAAATTTTTAGTGGGCGAATATTTTGTATCATAGTACATTTTTACAAATCACCTCAAATAGCCCACCTTATTTTAAGGGAGAGGGTAAAAAAGGTAAATTTAGCCCTTGAAATTAGGAGTTACAACCTTCCATTCGCCCATTTTCAAGAATAGGTTTTATTTAAGTGAATCCATTCGCCTATCTTCAAGAATAGGTTTTATTTAAGTGAATCCTATGGGCCAAAGGCCCAAATACTATATTTATAAAAGAGGTATGGTAAATTAATAAAAATATAAATAAATGAGCGGTATGGTAAATAAATAAAACATTTTTTATTTTTACTCCATAAGTCACCTTATGTACATGCAAGGGTGTAAACAAATAAAAATATAAGTAAAGTGGAGGTATGGTAAATAAATAAAATGTCTTTTTATACTTACTCAAAAGGTATGGTAAATAAATAAAAATACAAATTAGTCCATAACCCTCGTTCTATTTATAAAGGCTCAAGAAAGAGGTTTTATTTAAGTGAATCGTATGGGCCAAATACCATATTTGTAAAAGAGGTATCGTAAATTAATAAAAATATAAATAAGCGAGAGATATGGTAAACAAATAAAACATTTTTTTATATTTACTCCATAAGTCACCTTGTATTTATGAATGGTATGGTAAATTAATAAAAATCGTTCTATTTATAAAGCCTCAAGAAAGAGGTTTTATTTAAGTGAATCGTATGGGCCAAATACCATATTTGTAAAAGAGGTATGGTAAATTAATAAAAATATAAATAAGCGAGAGATATGGTAAACAAATAAAACATTTTTTTATATTTACTCCATAAGTCACCTTGTATTTATGAATGGTATGGTAAATTAATAAAAATATTAATAAACGAGAGGTATGGTAAACAAATAAAACATTTTTTTATTTTTTTATATTAATACCATGCAAAAAAACATTATTTAACCCTAATATTAGTATTAATAAAAATAAAAATGGCACAAGGTATTGACCCATGGTATTCACCAAAATGGCACATGGTATTCACTTGGAATGTAGCCTATTTAAATGGGGGAATTAAACCAGAATAGATCCATCTTCACTCTGGATCTACTAACCCCCGAGAGGTATCAAATATCGTGATATGCAAACTAGCATAGAGTGAAAAAATATTTGATCCGATCAAGAGTAAAAATGGATGTTGTAATTTAATGTATGTTAAACATTTTAGCTTGGTTAAAATAAAAATCAACTATTAATTTTATTAATTTTTATAAATTACTAATAGTAATTTTTAAGCTCAAGGTTTATGATAACCCATGGTATTGACCCATGGTATTCATGTGAGCATAGACTATTTAAAGGGGAAATTCTATCTTAGATCCATCTTAATTCTGGGTCTACCAAGTGATCAGAGGGATAAAAAGATTTCATCCCCCGAGTGGTAGATGTGGAGTTAAGATGGATATAGGTTGGTTTTTATGATAATGAAGATATTAAATAGACTTAGGAAATTATATTGTAAAAACATCTTAAGGTGAATGGTTAAAGCATAGACATTGGACAAGTATATTTGTATACTTCTGTTTTAAACTGAAACAAATCCAGGGCTAAAAGGAATGGATTGATTGCACTAGTCATCCTTCTATAACTTTCCAACATATGCTGGAGTAAAAAGATTGTAATTTGGGTAATTTTTCTAATTGCAAACGGGAACATACTTGTGTATTTGCAGGGTGGTTACGAGGTCCCTAGAAGTGGAGTAAACAGATTGTAATTTGGGCAATTTTTCTAATTGCAAATAGGAACATACTTGTGTATTGGCAGGGTGGTTATGAGGCACGGGTGAATTTTATCTTACACCCACTAGATTATCGATATGTAATTTCGATAATTTTGATTTCAAAAGATATTTTAAAGAAATGCAATGATTTCATTTGTGTATCCAATAAACACAAGATTTCTAATGGAATTCTACATTTGTGGTTTACCTATACAGATTACATGGCGAAGTGTTAGTGGTGTGACATTAATTGTCCTCAAGCAGAGGCTTTAGTTTTACTCTTTTCTGGAAGCAAATACTTTCTTCCAACATTTTTGAGTTCCATGAAAAATTTGAAAGTCCTAATAGTATTCAATTATGGGTTCAAGAGAGACATAATATTCAATTATGGGTTAAAGAGATCCACACTGAATGATCTATCGGCCTTATCTTCACTTAGTTTAAGACTATTCACTTGGAGAGCCTACATGTGCCCCCACTTCAAGAGCATAGTAAAGTCATGTAGGACTTAGAGAAGCTATCTTTAAGCTTTTAGTGTTGATTGGAAAAATGTCTGGGTTCAATAACACCTGGTCGAGCATTAAGCTTCCAATAATGCTAGATTTTAACCTGGAGCACTTTTGTGATTTGGAGGAGATGCCCC
>APFE031308152.1:96076-134123 GCA_000404065.3 Pinus taeda | reverse complement strand
CCGAGTTTGTCTCCTATTTTGAGGCTACTTTACATGGTGTATGGCTTAAGAGTTTCATTTTTGGGCTTAGAATTATGGATTCTATCTCTAAGCCATTCAGAATATATTGCGACAATTTAGCTGCTGTTTTTATGGCTAAAAACAACAAAAGTGGGAGTCGAAATAAACACATTGACATTAAGTATTTAGCTATAAGAGATCGTGTTAAAGAAAAGAAAGTGGTCATTAGGCATGTCAGCACTGAGTTGATGATCGCTGATCCTTTGACTAAAGGCATGCCACCATTTAAATTCAAGGATCATGTAATGAATATGGGACTTGGTTCCATTATGTAGTTTCTCATTGTATGGACAATGTTACCTTAATGAAATTCTTAATTATTGTGATGTTTTTCTCATATATATGTGCACCTTAATTTGATTTGAGAAAACTCATTTGTGTAGGACCAGGAATAAACATAAGGTTTATTCATTAAGAAATTGTTGCCACATAAATTATAATAAGAATAAATACATAGTAATACATGGAAGATAATACTCGTCATTAGAGGACTTATCGCCATGATTCATGTATCTATTACTTAATACAGATCAGCAATGGGTTTTAAGATGAGACATTAATATTGGAAGTATGGACCAAGTGGGAGAATGTTAATTTCCATTACGTTTTTCCCAGTTGCTGCCTACAATTACGGAAGTGAACTGTAGTCATTTCCTTAATTTCTAGAAACCAACTGCAGTGATTTCCTTAAATTACAGAAATCAACTGTAGCTAATTAATTTCTTGTTAGGAGATTCTGAACTGGTCCATTATTCCATCTGAAGTTCTCTACCATGATCTGTGGAACACCTGACACATAGCCAACAGAAGCTTGATGGAAGTTTGGCTATATATATTTATGTTTGGTCCCCAAGCTTGCATCTCAATCCCCTTCAGTTTTACACCATCAAGTTGAGAGAGCAGAGCTTGGAAGTGCCTTCAGATTTTCTTATCTACTTGCTTTGGCGTATTTTTCTTAGGTGTGATCCTTGATGTTGTTCGATTGTGGACAGCTTGCTGATGTTTGTTTTTCATGCACGTGTCCTTAAATGGTTTCGGGGTCATTTCAATAACCTTCCAGTAGTATACTAAGTCAATACAAAGTTGCCTACATGTGTGTGTATATAGGGCTGCTGTTGTGAGTTCTGACAGAAAGGGCTGTGTATATATTGACTGTACAATATATGTTATTGTATGGGGCTGCATATTTGAGCGGCTATGGAGTGAGGATCTTTTGGGTTTGAAGGCGAAGTCATGCGAATGACGCTGAATGGGTATTAGAGATATAAACTCAAAGGGTGTCATTTTGTAGATACCAATTATCAGATTTATTGTTTCGCTGTGCGCGGAGGATTGAGCAAGTTCAAGCAAGAGCAGCTTGTGTAAATTAATAGAGGCTGCAGAGAGTGAGACTACATGAGTTACTAGCTACAGAATCCGAGTGGAGCTGTTTAAAGACTACCGGCAAAATTTTGAACAAGCTATAGACAATATTTTCGTCTTTTATCTGAATCAGAGTGTGAGCAAGCATCAACAGCTGTAGGTAAGTTTTCTTGGTCACCCAGTTTTTACGATTCTTTACAATAAGTAATTTTTCCGCATTAAGAATCGTTATAAATCTAACAACAAGAGCACAGATCTAACGCCATATGGGCATGGAAACTTGAAATTACAACGATGAACCCATACTGACTCTAAAAATCTCGTATAAATGTGAGGATGTCCGGATCCGACCATTTATAGATGACTTCGTAAACATAGCAAAGCCTTCGCCTTTTAGACGGTTGACCTTTGCTGCTATGACACGAATGATCGTGCGGTCTACAAACCAAACAAAACCACCTGCCAGTTGACCAATTCCCATCCATTGGCATTGCAGGGATGCCAAACATCGCCCTTGTGGGCATCGACAACAAAGTGGCACCCTTCGACGAAGACCTAGTGCATGTTACAGAGCAAAACCCTCGCTAGCGCCTGCGTCCAAATCCCATAGTTGAAATAACTTTTTTTAATTAATAATAATATTCACATATTAAATATTAAAAAAGTAATATAATGCACCTATGAATTATAATTATATATAAAATAATATTTAGAATAAATAATGTTATATTTGATTTTTAATATAAGATTATAAAATTCTATGTATACCTAGACTCTTACACTAAGAAATCTTAATATAATATAATATACAATACATGTGACTAATCAATTTTAAAATTACAATTCTTATACCTCTTTTAAATTTCAAAAGTAATGCTTTTAAAGTATTAAGTATTAAAAAAATCAAATTATATTTATATGCGGGGATAGTGTATTTCAAAAGTAATGCTTTTAAAGTATTAAGTATTAAAAAATCAAATTATATTTATATGCAGGGATAATGTAATTTATAGATGAAATAATTTTTCACTTAAATTTATTATTTTAAGAATTTTTGTTAGTTAAAATACATTTTCGAATCTAAATAAAATATTGGAATTATACAATTTAAATTCAAATTTTTAAAAATCTAAATAAAATTTTGATTAAAATTAACCAATAAAAATATTAGCGTTTCATTTATAAATTAGAATATATTCTTTAGAATTAAAGTGTGGTGGTTAATTATTATATATATAGATTTATGTGGACAATGGTAATGGTAATGGAAAACACATTAATTAAAATATTCCACGTGCTAACTGTTTTAGAGTTGAGTAATAGAAATATTTTCGGAAGAAATCACATCAGAAAAATTGGATAGACGCATTTGGAACCAATCAATATAGTTCATCATCAAAACAAAATGATAAACAATTTACTACCGAGTTATCGAACTAACCATTTGCTTATCGCATGCAAAAATGCTAAAGATCGAATAAGCGAGACACTACACTTAACAAATTACAAATCCACCTTATCTACGAGGTGCCATGTAATTAACAACAAATCCATATTAGACCCTATTTCACATGAAACGTACCAAAACTGGACAGTCACATGAAAGGAAATAGACACGTTTATGTGATACAATTAGAGAGTCTTGAGTTTCCGATAGTTTTTGAACATAATGGTTGTTCCCGATTGGATTTAAAGTGCAAATATTTAGTTATATTGGAACATGAATTTTGAACCATTCAAACACTGTATGCAGAGTAATTTCTACTGCCTTTGAGCACAAGTTTCTGCACTTTGAGAAAAGAAAAAATAACTCTAAAGCACAAGTTTCTACTCTTTGAGAATGTTGAAATATTAATAATTCTAACTGAGCGCATTTAATTCCGGAAAACTATCATGGATTTCCCGGCACCACTTTTTGTTAAAAGTTGATTTTTCCTGAGAAGCTCGGATCACACCAACCAGCGGACGACCCGTGTCCACAGTACGGTTCCAAAACCACCATTTCTCCGGTTGGTAAAGTTCGGCAGATAAGGACTTCCGGGGGATTGCATACAGCCGTTCGATTAAATCAATGGTCGCTTACAGGCCTACACCAGAGCAATTTAATACTTGATGTGACATGAAAGTTTTTTGTTTTTGACCCCAGATTTAACAGTAAAATAATTAATAAATTTACTCTGGTCAGTAAAGGTTGGTAAAACTTTAATTTTACTATTTGTTTAATTTACGGAAAGTATGGGCATAGGCAAATGTTTTTAATTTTAATGTTTTTTATTTACGGGTGTAGTTCTAGTTTTTACGGCACAAGTAAAAACATATAAAAACATATGTTATGTTATGTTTTTATTATTGCATATGAAGAGAAATGTGAGTGAGGCAGGAGTGAGAAAACATACACAGCAGTGTGAGGTAAGTTTTTTTTTATTGTTCAATGTAATGTAATGAAAGTGGAGGCGCAGCAACAAGATAAGAACAGGGGATATGTAAAGAAATTTTACACAGCAGTAAATGTAAAATTTTACACACACACAACAGTGTAATTTTGTGCAAGAAGAAACAAAGTATATTTTTTGTGGATGTTCTTGGTGAATCTCTATGAGAGAGGAAGAAATATGTAACAGAATCTCTATGAGAGAGGAAGAAATATGTAACAGGCAGTTTATTGGAATAGAAAATTTTTATGTGTGTCGCTGAAACTCTGTTCTCCGACAAACAATATTTTTTTTGCTTCTCTATATAAACATCCTGTAAAAACAGAGCATTTTCTATGTTAAGTGTTTTGTTTGAAATTACCAAAAATTTCTAACAGAGAAAAGCAAACTGCGTGCAGAACACAATTCTTGAAAATCAAGATATTTTGTGATGGATGTCTAAACATTGTTTTATATATGGCAAAGGAATACTATCTTGTTCAGGGCGAGAGAGAATGAAATATACATCTCATTCTGAGAATGCATAATAGTCCTTAAGAGTGGTAATCCAACCCAAACCGCAGCGACTACTTGCGTCAAATATATTTATGTGTGAACTCAAAATGTGAGATTCAACTGTTTTTCTTGCTAAACGAGGGATTTTGGGGACGCTTCCAAGAAATAAATACAATAGTTGGTATGTATATTCAATACGATAAGCAGTACATTGTTTATATACGCAGTTTTTTCATAGAAAATGAGTGGTAGATTTTGAGTAACTGGAAGTGTCGCTCTCTCACACCACATTAGTATTGTGGGCTAGGAATTTATGGAGAAAAAGAGTGTGGCTGTTTGTCGTTATGTTTAATTCATAGCAATTTGAAAAGCTCATCTTTCATAGGCCTCCCACTTGAATCACTTGGCATCCATTTCCCGCGACTCCCGCTGCGTTAAGCGGACTTACGATTCATCGTGTCCACGGGTGTTTCCATCCCCAAATACAACCGACGTATGGCCTTTCACGCCATTGGTTCACCTCTCGCCTTCACATGGTGTGCATTGAATTTAATTTCTGAGAATTGGGTTAGCATAATTGGTGGTTGTTTTTGTGCTTCGTCTTGGGTCCTCAGAAAGTGTTATACCACTGGCATTATCACAATGTATTATGGTAGGGTCTAATGGTCCTGCAAATACATCAGATAACAACTTCCTTAACTAACCAGACAGCTTACATGCTCACTTCACATGTTGCAATGTACACGACCTTAGCGTTACTCAAAGCCATTATCTCTTTCTTTCTGCTCATCCAAGAGATCATGGAGGATGCCAAGCTAAAACATCTTCTTATAGTATTTCCTCCGTCCTTCTCGATGCCTTCCCAATCGGAATCATTAAATCTTTCTAGATGAACATATTTTCCTTTTTCATACTTTAGGGAGTAGTGGATGGTTTCGTGCAAATATCTCAGTGTATGCTTGGCAACATATACTAGACATGATTAATTGAGTATATTGTAGCTTGTTACAACATAGGTTGAGTAGGAGTGTTCCAACTTTTGTATGGAATTTTGACATTTATGTTAGAACACTTTGTCCTGGGTTTTGTGAAAATATCTGAATTTAACAAACCAGAAATCCTATTGTAGTAAACTGATTTACATTACCTACTTGTTCTTCACATCAACAAGTGATTTTCATAAATATTCAGAAAATATTAATGAAAATACACTGCAGTGTAAACCAATATACATATCAAGTACTGAAAAATAAATGAGACAATCATGCAAATGACACACTTATTTTTGGACTAAACATCCCTGGAAAAACCTAATGCGGCAAAATCAGTGCAACAACTCTAAAGGTTTTCTATCATTAAGTAAAAGTGCTAAATACAAATGTTGATTGCTTTCCCGACAAACCAGTGACAAAGAAATACAATGGCAAAAAACATGAACAAGTTTTGCCTCACTTCAGCGAACATATTTTGGCTGATTCGACAACAAAATTGGTGGGCCCCATCTACAACTGCAATGCCCCTTATTGGTTATTGTGTGGGCCTATGTGGAGCTCTCTGAGGCTTTGCGTCAGCGCTTTTGACCACTGCTTCAGCTTTCTTGACTGTTCCGGCGGTTTCAGGTAGTTCTGGCTCTGTGTGTGGAAGGAAGCTCTCTCCCTTTGCACTAGCCTCTCTCACTCTGCGTCAAGGCTACATGGGCCCAGACTGGCCCAATGTCTGCTCTCCTGGATACTATGCTGCCTCCACAAGCTTCTCTCCACCTCTCTATCTATAAGCCTGAACTGTCACTTCCCCTCCGTTACAAGATCTCCCTAATCGATTTCCCTCCTGAGAACTTCTCACCTTAGAAAATCAATTTCCTAAATCCCTCTGTGTCTCTTCTCCAACTGACCCCAAGCCTCCGTTTATACTTTTCCTATTGAGAAATCAACAGCCG
The DNA here is from genome assembly GCA_000404065.3 of Pinus taeda. Classification (NCBI taxonomy): domain Eukaryota; kingdom Viridiplantae; phylum Streptophyta; class Pinopsida; order Pinales; family Pinaceae; genus Pinus; species Pinus taeda. Next base: position 127,838 of record APFE031308152.1, on the reverse strand, counting down.
AGATTAAGTCTCTAATCAACGGCTAAGATTAAATTAGACTTGATTCTCGTCTCTTAGAAGCTTTTCACCCATATTTTCATTAATACCCATTAATATTTTAATTTTCCTAAGTTTAGACTTAGGAATCCCATTAAAAATATTAACTATTTTAATCAAATACAATTCAGGTAGAATTTCACTAAACGATTTTTGGGCCTTGGAGATCTCATGTGCTATAGCCCCTCCACAAAATTTTAGAGCGTGAGCACATCCGATGCTATCCAAAAATCAACACTTCCTCTTAGTGAGGAATGTGCTCTATAATACTTCCCAGCAGATGTATCACACTGATTCATGGCATCGGGCCTTTGCACTGTTGATGCTCGGCTCACTGCCCCTCATTTACTATGCTGCTACAATCTGTGTTGCTGCCCATGACACTGCCACTGTCACTGCTACATATGTACTGCAACTTCCTCTCAATATGTTGCATCATGCTACCCATAACACTGCCACTGCTAATTGTTGCACTCCAACTCAGTTGATGAGAAGTAAGCAACTGAAAAGCCACCCCCAAGCTGACATGCTAGTTAGTCTAGAAGCCCCGTTACACTAAAGCTACCTCTGCTACTAATCTGTGCTGACCCTCTGATGCTACTGCGCTATTGTTGTATCTGCTTTGTGCCTTCCACACTCCTGAAACACTCCACTGTGCTACTGCAGACTTTGGCACTTTAGCTTTGCCATTGTTTCTCCATCATCCCTTGCACCAACTGACTCCCATCATTCTTCTATTATCATTAAAGGCTCCCGTAGCTGTATGCGATCAAAGGGTTTTGGAACCTCAAGGATTGTGCCCTCGGTTTAGTCCTCCCGACTACAACTCAATATCACCCCACCTCTTCTCTAGAGGTGTATGAGCATTCATGACATAATCCTCATCATCGTCCTCTTTGTCAGCTTTCGCTGGAGCAACCTTTGAGTCAAACATCTCTTCTTTGCCCTTTTTCTGAGGACACTGCATGGCGAAATGACCCATTTCTCCACATCTGAAGCATATGACTTTGAATATGTCCTTTTTCTTCCTCTTTTGTTGCCTTTGTTGTCCCATTGGTGCGAGAGTTGCATCCTCCTCTTACTCCTTCTTGACTCTAATCCCTTTGCTGCTACTTCTCACCTTGGTCAACCATTTGATCTCTTCTTGTCGAAGATCTTCTCACATTTTCTCCCCGTTGGGAAGAGAAGCTCTACCCAAGATGCTTTGGACAAAAGTTTCTCAATCTTCAGTGATTGCATTCAGGGCAGTCCTGACCATAAATTCAGGATCTGGTGTAGCCCCTATGAAATTTGAAACTGTCTCAGCTGACTCTCAAGCAACATCTTCCACTGAATGAAAGCTCCCTCGTACAAAGTGGTCAAGGCCTCTAACATTTCCCTCGCTGTGTATTTTTCAACAATATGTGGGATCACATGATCCTTGACCCCTTCCAAGATTATGCACTTCGATTTTTCCTGAGCCTCCTTGTACTTCTTGAGAAGATCAACATCAACTAGAACAAAAACCATCTTCAAGGCCAACTTCTTTTGTGTGGGTAAGAGTTAGTTGTCTTTTTAGGACACAAGGAAACAAGTTAACGGCCCAAGACAAACAAGTTAAGGCCAACTACTTTTATTTGGGTAAGAGTTTGTCGTCTTTTTAGGACACAAGGAAACAAGTTAACGGCCGAAGACTCTAACAGGAATGAAACCCTGCAAGAGTGAAAGCCTGTGCCCTACGGACCACCAACAGGTTATTACAGGTGGCGTAGTTTTTCTTGAATAAAAGTGAGGTGGCTTAGTTTTCCTTGAATAACAGAGTCAGTCTCCATTCACTATTAACAAATAGAAATCGCTATCTTCACTACTAATTTGACAACTAATAAATTTTCCCATCTGCAAACATGATATCCCAAAAAATTCACATAAGGCACCATAAACTCTTGTGTGCCCTCTTGTTCAAAGACTCTACAAAAATATCAAGACTATCGTTGGGTGAACTCTCCCGTGCCATCTTGTTCAAAGACTCTGGTAAAATATCAAGACTATTGTTGGGTGTTTTCAATAACTTGAAATACAATGTATGAATTCGATCAACAAATTAAATCATATTTCAAGATTTAATAAATTAATCATATTTTCACGATTTAATAAATTCGTCTTGATGGGTAACAAAGTAATTCAGTGTAATTAACTTGCTGGCTAATATCCACACTAATTAACTTATCATCAACGTCAATTTTTACCGTGCGAAAGTTTAATTACAGTCAATATTTCAGGTTCAAGCTGAGGGCATCGCTGATTAGATCACATATGCGTGAATATTAGATGTCAATTATTTGATCGCACTCATATCCATCTGATTTCCAAATAATAAACTCAGGGGTATGAAATTCCCTGGCGGTCAATGCCACTTTTATCATTCCAAGTCGTTTGGATGGTGCGAAACTGTTTTCCTTTTCACAAATATGGCGGTCCGTTCTTACCGTGAAAGCCCTTAAACTGCCGAAGAACGACACACAATGCATGAATTTAAGTCAATTAATAGAGCAAACCAGGGACCATACAATGCGTGGCAAACCAGGGACCATACAATGCGTGGCTAACCTTTAATGTTGCATTATAAATTTGTCGAATTTTGCATTAACCTTTAATGCGTGGCTAGCCTTTAATGTGGACTCTTCAACCCAGGAAGAAATTTCTCATTCACATTCATATAACTAACTATTTTATAGATTATATAATTTGATGTTCAATAAACTAAATTTTTATGTAGATTTTATTTTACACATAACTATAATTATCATACATTTTATATAAATATCTATGATAAACAATAATATAGCGGATTTTTTTTAAAATATAAAATTATATTTTTATTGGAATTTTAATATAATATAAAGACTATTTAATATAATATAATTTTAAAAATTTTAAAATATATTAATACAAATGCATTTAAATTTCAAATACTATAAAAGATCAAATTATTATAAATATAATTTGTATAATATATATTGAATATTAATATTAACACATACTAAATATATTTAGGTAGATAAACTTTTCTTTTGAATCTGTTCACCTTACTTTTTCATATACCTTTTTATCGCCACCCTACATCTGTGCACCATATCTTTGGCGCAAATATGTAGAGCCACTCGAATTGCACAAAAAGAGTAGGAGTCATATGAAAGTCAGGTTATGTTTATTGCAAAATAACACGTCAAACATCAAGTTAATTAGGCCAATAGGCCTTCCTATGCATCAACAGTCATCAACACTTTTACCCTGCTCTGTTGGATCAGGTGAAACACTTTCAACTGTTGATTTGAACTATGACTACTTTTTCCAAATATTGGTTGAGTTGCCTTACTGATTTTTAGGCCGATATGCCTTCCTATGAATCAACAATCGTCAACACTTTTACCCTACTCCGTTGGATCAGATGAGACACTTTCAACAGTTGATTTGAAGTGTGACTATTTTTTCCAAATATTGGTTGAATTGCCTTACTGATTTTTCCCATTCTTTTATATCACTCTTGAAGATATTTTCCGCCCCCCTGCCTATGGAAGTTGTGTCACTGGCCAGACTCCAGTACCGCACCTCAGCGGAAATTATTTCTATGGTTCAATTCCTACTTGCCACGGAAACCTAACGAGTCTCCACTTCCTGGGCCTCAACGAAAATGGCCTCACAAGTAACTTGCCACTGGAGCTCCGCAAACTCGTCGAGCTGCGATACTTCTTCATCGGCCACTACAACGATTATTCCTGCGAGATCCCGCCTCAGTTTGGGAACTTAAAGAAGCTCATCCAACTGGACATCTCTAACTGCGAGCTTACGGGTTCAATTCCCGTGGAGCTAGGCAATCTGAGCTCGCTCGACTCGCTCTTCCTCTTCTTGAACGTCCTGTCGGGCCCCATTCCTCCCCAGCTCGGCAATGTGAGAAACCTCAAGTTGTTGGATCTTTCATTGAATGAGTTGACTGGACAAATCCCGGAAGAATTCAAGAACCTAGTCTCGCTCATGCTCCGGAATCTATTCCATAACAGGCTCCATGGTGGAATCCCTGATTCCATCGGTGACTTATTGGACCTCAAGGTGTTGAATCTCTGGAGCAACAACGTCACGGGTTCGATTCCATGCCGCCTTGAAAGAAATGGCAAGTTGCTGACCCTGGATGTCTCATCTGATAAGCTCACGGGTCTCATACCTCCGGATCTCTACATGGGTGGGAAGCTCCAGAGCCTCATTCTACTCAACAATTTATTCTTCGGCCGCATTCTAGCAACCTTGGGGTCCTGCAAATCTCTTGTCTTTATTTAATATCATCTTCAAACAATAATAATTTGCAGAAGAATGCTGTAAGTCATCACCATATTATCTGCTTTCTTACTATTTTCTTGCATTTTTTGTGTCTTTATTTATATCTGTTGATGCTTCTGTAGGTTGATGAAGGTGGAGAGTGCACTACTGAATAGAAGAGAAGCAGTGATCAATCCGGGCTTTCTAATGTGGCTTTCAAGAAGCCTAGAACAAAAGCTTCTACAGGCCCTCCGATGAAGGTCACAAGCTCGATTCCCACCCGGTGTAATAATAACCTTAAATTTTACTAATTAAAGAGGCTTTTGCCCATGGTTTTCTTTAAAGGTGCAGGTGCGCAAAGAGAAGCTAGGGGAACTCATTACGGCGTTGCAGCAACTCGTCTCGCCATTTGGAAAGGTAAAATCTTGAATTTTCAACATTTCAATCTTCAATTTTCAATATCTAATTTCAAGGAAAAAATAGAAACCTAGCCGGTAGAGATGTATGAACCTATTTGTCTCATGAAAGGTTATGTTTTATGTCCTAATCTTGATTTTGTAGACCGATACGACATCAGTTCTTTTCGAAGCCATGGGATACATTAAATTCCTTCAAGATCAGGTTGAGGTACGAAGTCTGCATTTTTTACAAGTTTTATGGAAAATTTTCCGACTCTTTGTAATTTCTATAAGATTGCCAAATGAAAATAAAGTTACTATGGAGCGTGATACAGACAACTTAAATGCTTCAGAATACATCAAATGTTTTTTCGGTTTCAATATTAAACAAGCTTCAGAATTTGTTTCCCACCAAGCATGGATTATCATAAAATATAATGTCTAGAGAAATTATTTGTGACAAAAATCATCATTTTTTTAACTTATGCAACAGAGGTGGTCTTAGTTGCTAGGCTTCTCCATCGCTTACCTCGCATTTTCTTGTTCCTTTACAGAGGACAATTAAAACAAAAAATAGATTATTTGGTTCAAATTTCTTTAGAGATTTGATCAGTTAGGGTTTCTTCTTCTCTAGAGATAAAATTTACAAAGCTTTGCTATAATCCTTTATAATCCTTTTGAACGTGTGTCGTGTTTTGCAGGTATTGAGCTCACCTTATCTCAAAGGCATTCCCTCTAGCTAGAAGATAATTCAAATCTTCTTCCCATCTTACTGAGGTCACAACAATTTTCATGTTTAATAAATTCCGCTAATCAACAATGAAATGCTCTTTGCAAATTTTGAGAAAATGAACCTCTCAGTGTACTGAAAAATAACACATACGAAAGGTTGAATTTTATTTTAGTATGCATCCCCTATTAAGTAGGTGTCTGGACTAGTCCCCTAATGCCAGAGGGTATCGAAGTTCCCCAGGGCTGACGTAGCTGACTGTCTCCAACAATATGCTCAGCGGACCCCTGCCTCGAACTATAGGCAATTTCGTTGGTTTAACAAAGATTTTGCTCAATGGAAATGAATTCACGGGACCTATTCTTACTGAGATTAATGAATTGAGACAACTCAGCAAGTTGGATTTCAGCAACAATAGATTCTCAGGGCAAATCCCAGATGGGATAAGTCAATGCAAACTTTTATCATATATAGATTTGAGTAGGAATAATCTAAGTGGCCCAATTCCTTCCACAATCACCAATCTGGGCATCCTTAATTATCTAAATATCTTGCGAAATCATTTATCTGGAAGCATTCTTGTTGAATTAGAGCAGATACAGAGCTTGACTTCTGTGGGTTTCTCCTACAATAATCTGTCTAGTGTTGTACCAAATGGTGGCTAGTTCACTTTCTTCAATGAAACTTCCTTCGTTGGGAACCCTGGATTGTGTGGGCTATATCTGGGACCTTGCACAGTTTAGCCCAATTCGCCGCATGCTCATGTTAAGGGTTCTTCGATTTCTTCCACTGTAAAGCTGGTTCTGGTCATAGGTTTGCTATTATGCTCACTGGTTTTTTCCTCTGTTGCCATCATCAAAGCGAGGGCTTTGAAGAAAAGCAATGCTTCAAGATCCTGGAAGCTAACAACATTCTAGAGGCTGGACTTCACCTGTGAAGATGTCCTAGAGTGTTTGAAAGAGGAAAATATTATTGGGAAGGGAGAAGCAGGGGTTGTGTACAAGGGTTCGATGCAGAGCAGTGAGGAATTTGCAATGAAGAGGTTGCCTGGGATTGGAAGAGTGTCTTCTCACGACCGTGGTTTTGCAGTAGAGATTCAGAGTTTGGGCAAGATTCGACATCGCCATATAGTGAGAGTGTTGGGGTTTTGCTCAAATCAAGAAATCAATCTGCTTATTTACGAGTACATGCCAAATGGAAGCCTGGGAGAGTTACTACATGGGAAGAAAGGTGGGCATTTACAATGGGCTACCAGATACAAGATTGTTGTTGAGGGGGCTAAAGGGCTCTGCTATTTACACCATGATCGCAGTCCGATTATAATACACTGTGATGTAAAGTCCAACAACATTCTCTTGGATTCCAATTTTGAGGCCCATGTAGTCGATTTCGGCCTTGCAAAGTTTTTGCAGGATTCTGGGGCTTCGGAATGTATGTCTTCCATTGTAGGTTCCTATGGTTACATTGCTCCAGGTAAACATTAAAGCTTATGTCCTTGCCTTTAATATTATTTCAATGTGACATTTCCATGCCCTCTGTTTCTCTAAAGAGAATCAATTAGATGAAGGCCGCTGATAGCTCGAATGCTTATATGTAAGTTCTCATACAATATTTCTCTTGTGTTATTTTTTCAGAATATGCATACACGCTGAAAGTGGATGAAAAGAGTGATGTCTATAGCTTTTAGTAGTGCTGCTAGAACTAGTCATTGGTAGAAGGCTGGTGGGGGAGTTTGGAGATGGTGTGGATATTGTTCAATGGGTAAACAAGATTACTAACTCAACCAAGGAAGGAGTTTCAAACATTTTGGATGAGAGGCTATCTTCAGTTCCTTTGCACGACATTATCCATGTTTTCTGTGTGGCAATGGCATGTGTTGAAGAACATAGCGTAGAGAGGCCTACCATGATAGAGGTTGTTCAGATGCTCAGTGACATTCCAAAGATCAAACCTTCTAAAAATCCCCTACCTGCTTCAAAAGGAGATGAATCCCCCCAACAAGCCGATGTTGCCCACCCTCCTGATCTCCTCTCTATTTGAATCCATTTTAAAATTTTCATTGTTAGGATACATGGTCAGTGCCAGTTAATATTGTCAAAATTCATACACAGAATATCAGTTAGTAGTCGCCACCTCAAAATTCCTTTCAGGAGGGTGATTAATTTCCTCAGATGCATTCTGTGAGTCTTGTTGTTGGTTGTGGGAGTGAAATTTATTCACTCATTTTCCTCTAGTGAGGCACCATTTAAACCATGCCCTCTGCGCACGCCATATTCATGAACATAAGTCTTGAACTTGCTGAGCTGTCATGTAATTCAATTAGAATGAGTTGAGAGAACGTTTTGACTATACAATTTGTTTGTGTGATGTCATAAGTGGATCATGCATGACAGGGGCGAAGAGGATTGTATCAAGATACTGAAGAGCTGTAGGAAGGTGATCCCAGAGATGGGGAAGCTCATTATTGTTGACGTAATGGTGTTGGACTCTAATCACAAAGGTGGTGATAATAATAATGTTGGCCAGAAAGAGAAGCCAGTTCTGGATCCTAATTTAGTTTTAGTATTTGATTTGGTAATGGTGGCGCACTGCTCTGGTGGGAAGGAAAGAACAGAGAAAGAATGGAAGAAGATTTTATTAGAAGGTGGATTCAATCATTATAAAATAATCACCATTTCTAATTTCCAGTCTGTGATTGAAGCGTTTCCTTCTTGATTATCTTCTCTTTATGGGGTCATTTTTAGTATTTACAGTGTTAAAATGCAATCAAATTATTGTATTTACAAAATAAATGAAGATTTATCAAGGCCTTATGGAGACATGAAACATCCGTAGCTAGTGATTTTCCTTAGTCTTACCTCGCACTCCTGAGAAGACAATGCATTAATGGGTCACGGGACGCTCCTCATCTCCTTCGGAGACATGGAGGATCTGTAGACAGTGTTGTCTTTTCATCTTACCTCTCTTTGAGTAGATAATGTATTAACGGGTCTTAGGTTTTGTTTTTTGTGGTTTTGTTATGGCTCATGAATGGATGTGTTTATGGATTGAAATTTAAGGAAAATATGGGTTTACTGTAGCATATGAATGGGGTGCATCCAAGCACCGAAATTTCAAAGTTGGGTTTATTGTGCACATGAAACGGCATGTGTTCATGCTTTTGAAATTTTACTCAGAGAAAAGAAAAGATGGATTTGGTATTGCATATGAATGAGATGTATTCTTCGTATATGCTTGGCCATCTATAGAGGTTTCTTGATTTTGGGTAATTAACTTAACCTCTTGATTTTGGGTAATCAACTTGCTCTAAAATGAAATAAGACATTCAATGTGTTCCCTGTAATATAGATATAAACAAAGCATCTAAAGAAAAGTAATTGCACAATGATCGAGTCCAAGAAAACAAGGTTTTCCACGAACCAATTAACTCTTCTAGAAAAATTCAACAATTTCAATTCAATAATCCTATCGGCCTCTCTCTGTACCTTTTGGGACAATTGCTAGTTTTATCTACCTATGGTTACGATTACAATATAACAACTACATAAAGGCCATAGAAAGTAAAATATATTTCAGAATAAATTCATCTCATCTGGAAAACGTAGGCTGAAATTATAATTAATTTTTGAGAAGAAATTAATCTTAAAAATAGTTTTTATGATTTTAAAAACTATTAATAGTATCATACGCTACAAATAAATTAATTACCCATTTAAATTACAAAAACCTAAAATACTATTAAATTTTATAATCTTGGAAAAGTATAATATTACAAATAAAATAAAAATTTATGAATTAAATATTATTATTTTTTAACATAAAAAATTAGATATTATTAATATTACAATAAATATAAATAATTAAAATACAATTTTATAAATTAAATTAAATATAATTATTATTTTTTAAAATAAAATTAAGTAAATATAATCTCATTGATATTATTATTAGTGTTTCTAAAGAGATCAAACTTTTTAAGCTATGCATGGGATAAAGTTTAATTAACTTTTTTCTTAAGATAAGAGGAGTGAAAATTTTTATTTAGTTGTTATAAGTATAAAAGAAGCGACATCATGTTATAAATAATAATAATTAGTATTTGTACTAAGATGGGTAAAGTAATGTCGATACAACAAGCAAATAATGGACGGACCGTGAGTTCATCTGTGTTTGAGCCAAAAAGAGAGCTTATTAGGTATCGAAGACCGTGAGTTCATCCGTGTTTGAGCCAAAAAGAGATCTTATTAGGTATTGAAGACCATGACTTCTTTCGTGTTTGAGCCAAAAAGAGAGCTTATTAGGTATCGAAGGTTTTGATATCAAAGGTTTTAACATGACACGGGTCACAAATATGGGATTAGTGATTTGGGGTTTTTTAATACTATATTGGAAATCATGATTTTATTAACAAATACTAAATGAAAATCATTGTTGAGAATAAGATTTGTGTTTACTAACTTGAAATTCATCAAAATATGTATTGTAAATCTCTATGCATATGAGTTAAGAAAATGAACCTCTTGACAACCACGTTGGTTTTATGCCCAACAAAACTTAACACCACTATGAATGTTAACGAACCTTAAACCATTTTTACCAATTAAAGTAACATGTATAGCAACAACACCTTTTGTGTGAGAACAAGAATTACAACTTTTAAAGAGGACACAAATGGTTGTCAGTTCATACAAAATATTTAATTTTAGTTACTTTTACAAACAAAACTCAATCCTACAAGATAAAACTACACCTCATAGGCCTCAATCTAGAATGTAGTTATAACATAAAGCAACATACCAAGAACTTCTTGAACAATTAACAAAAGGCTCAATCATCTCCTAGACAAGACTCTTGGCATGCTCAGAAACTTTTTGCCATAGATATATTTTGGATTATTTAGACAAGTCAATTATTAGAAAACCTGTATGATTGCACGATGTATGTCTAAGGTGAAGAAAGGTATGATGCAAAACCCTGCATCAATTGGATTATACTATGAAGCAACCACAACATGAAATTTTTCATTGAGAACTTTTCAATACTTGAGTGAATCAAATAAACACCATAATATTAATTAACCCCAATAAAAGAGCCTCATATAAACACCATAATATTGATTAACCCCAATAAAAGAGCCTCCATAGACCAACAAAGAAGTCACTTAGAAAGCAATCAATACATGGAAAAGAAAGCAATATAGTTTATGTACCCAAATTTTGGACCATCATTCAATTGTTGCATCAACTATGCTTTTGTAATCCATGATTAAGTATTATATTCTCATATACTTTGAACAATGCCAGATATCATGTGTACCACATAACTACCATGTGTACCATATAATTAATATTAATTTTAATAAAATCATTTTTCATTAAATCTTTCTCACCCTTTAAAAGAAAAAATGCCAATTCTTAGGTTATTTTCACTTGTATTTGGTACTACACCTTTGGAAATAAGTATCCAAAGTATCCTGTGACCACTTAGGATTGTTTCTAGAACTTATTCCAAAGGAAGAACACTTCTTTGTGAGTGAGTTTGAAGGTAAAGTAAAGGTGAACATTAGAAGTTATTTTAAATTAAAGTAAGAGAAATCTTTCGTGGAAAGAGTATCTTTGGTTTTGAAAATAAAAAGGTTAGAAGAAAAATACTTGTCCAATGATTTCTATTTTAAATTTTAATATATATAAAAATATTATTTAGCTTAAAGCACTAAAGTAAAACCCCATCCATAAACCAAAAATGAAAATTATAATTTTCTAAGCCTGAAATCATACAAAACTTAATCTTCATAAAACAATTACCAACAACTACGAGAAGCATTGAGGGTGCTTCAGGTTCAGGCTAATTTCTTACACACTTCCATATCATGCATGAAAAACAAAACCATATATATATATAAATATAAAGATAGATAAATATAAACACCACTCCCTTGTGTGTTAGACTATTGTAATCTAAGTTGAGAAAAGCTAGGTGTGATATGTAATATGGAAACAAATATATTATTAAATAAATTAATAAATAAATCACTTGCCAAATCCCATTGAGGGATGGGATAGGATATATATTTCATGATAAAGCTTCTAGATGTGATTCTATATAAGCTTGGATGGATTGGAGATAAATATCCATCAGATGGATTGGAGATAGATATCCGTCAAGGAAAAAATATAAAATATTTGCGAGAGATATAAGCAAGATTTTATGAGGAAAAGCCTCATGGGAGATAAATGCAAGATTTTTCGAAAAAGGCATAAGCAAATGGATAAAAAAATCCATAAAAGCAGGATGTTGCTAATGGAAACTATATCATGAAAGAGGGTATTAAATACCCATTGCATAGATCAATTGGAGGTAGTTGATCCATGGTAAGAAACTCAGCTCGGGGGGAATCAGAGGTGATTCATCGTTGGGTGGTGGTGCTCCACTGTCCAAGTGATGTTTTAGTTGGTTTCATATGCGTGGAATGTTTTGTATGTTTTCTTCTTCCCCTCTTTGTTATAATTTCAGTTTGTCTATAAGAAAATTTGCTTAAGTTTCCTCACCATGAGAAGGATTGAATGGATTTCATGTGCCCATTATGCATGAGTAGATTACTTGTGTTAATTTCTTTTATGAGATATTTTGATATGAATACATATGACATTAATATATTCCAAGTTAAATTTAGTAGAGGAATGTAAAATGTGGGTAGATCCAGTACTAGATATGTTGTCACTCTTTTAACATAAGTAGTAACTCGGTGGTGAATTTTTGTGGATGAGATATGTGTAGGATTGAGACAATAATCCCAACAGAGTAGGTAGGTAATGATTTCCATAATGCTTCTATGAAGTCATATTCATGAGTTTGTCATATATATTAATGTTTGAAATAGTTATTGGAATGAGATATTGGTGCATGCAGAACATCTAGGGAATAATGCGTCTAACTGTATATTCGATGGTTTAAGATATATACCATGAATGTCATAAGAATTGTATAAGGATAATCTAAATAGATATGCATGGTGAATACATGGGTTAGTGGAACTTTGAATGCATCTATTGGACTATGATCACGATTCATAGCCATGCTAGTCACAATAATTCATATCAATGCCCCATTAATGCTTGTGTGGGTTGTCAAGAGTTTTGATAATTGTATGTCCTCATTCCCTCCTTTCTCCATGTTGTAAGAGTCAATCTAAAGAGTATGTAATATGGTGCCTATGGTGTAGGTTCATTAACTTAATGTTGCTCAGTAATTAATATTTTGAGTATAGTAGCTAGGATGATCACTATGCATGCAATGATGGGTTAACTAGGCTTGTGACAACCAATAAAACTTAACTATAAAGGAAGGAAATCTAAAAATTAATGTAGCCAAGGGGCTACCTATTCCAGTGTAGGCTCCGAAGGTACGTTACAAATGGTATTAGAGGCTAGGTTCAAACACTGAGGCCTATGGACTAATCCACCTCCGTAAGTACGTTACAAATGGTATCAGAGGCTAGGTTCAAACAATGAGGCCAATGGACTATTCCACCTATGTAGTGTATTTGTTGATGGTTATGAAAAGTTCAGGTCCTAAATTTGACCTTGCACTACTAAGAATTTTACTAGAAGGCCGAGGTATAAGTGCCAAATATGCAAAGATTCTTCAAATATTAAAATAATTTATTGATAAATATAATTCTACATAAATGGGCCTAATTAAAACGAGAAATGAAAACACATGCATGGTTATATTTAGTGGCTGTAAAATTAATAAAATAGAGGGAATAAGTTTTACCAAGGAATGGTGTTACTTTTTCATTTTGGCTAAAGGGGAATTTGGACCATGTATATATACAACCAATTATTTTTAGTTAGTATGATAATTTTCAAAGAAATTTTAAAAAGAGGCTAATTATGACGCACGATGTGTCCTAACTGTTTTTATGCATAAATTGGAAAAAAGAATCGGGTTATTTAACGAGTGAACCAAGATTATTTTTCTTCTTAAACTATATGTATAGCTAGTATACTTGGAATTTTTATACCAGTCTTATATGTTCGGTGTAGAAGGTTTTTAGGAATATGTAGCGAGGAAAACAGAGGCTACTGAGCAAGTACGTGATCTTCATTCAACTGTACTAGCTTATCTTATATAAATATTAATATAATATATTATATTATTACTCTAAAATTAAGGAAGAATGAATGTTGGGTTCTAGAGGAACATGCATCGAAATTATTGGCAGCCATACAACTGCCAAATTATTAATTAAGTAGTTATGAAACTGCACACATAAAACTATGATGATCAGTGGTGGAGTGTTATCAAGTACATGGATTTGGTGATACACTCCTAAACAATTATGTGCAAGCAGCAAAATTATGGGACTACATTTTGGTTAGAATAACGAATCCTAAATATATACCTATTGATGCCTCTAAAATCACTGCATCAACATCGGGGAAACCACCCGGTCCGGACCTTAATGCAATTCCTTTTCCGTTTGGTGTGGTGGCTCCGACTGGATGTAATGGGACCAGTTTCCTAGTGATATATGAGTTGATGGGTGATTGGTTTGTAATTTATAATGAGAGTGATAAGTGATTTATTCTAAAGTGCAAAAATATACAAAGATAAATAATCTATCCCGGGTATTCTTCTCTAACAATGCAATTCTTGATTGTTTCTATTAATAAATAAACATAAAGATGACTTATTCATAAAATAGAAACATGCATTCATATGATGATTACTTTGTTTAATTAATTAAACAAAGTAATAATTAAAGTATTATCGCATTGATCATAATATATCACTGACATATATATATTTAAAAGATGACAATTCTGAAACATTCAAAAGTGATAAGTTAAAGAATTGCTTTAGAAACATATATACATATCAATAATATCAAAGTTGATAAATGCTAATTCACATAGAGAAATAAAATGAAAACAAAGATAATAGTACCGTATGCATTTGGATCTTCTCTAATGTAAATCACATTCAAATTGTGCCTTCTAATTTGGGAATACTTTCATAGGACACAAAAGTGTAGATCTCATAAAAGCCTTCTTTGTCAAAATTCAGAATTCTGGTCCAGTCTTTTATAAAAAATATATATCAGAAGTACAATAGTGCAACCTCCGATTTAAGTCTTAGTACAAAATTGCGGACCCTTTCTAAAAACATGAAAGGGTCTTTAAATACTACAAATAACAGCAAACTATGAAAGAAAGTCGCTTTGCGCTAGTATAACTAAAAACACATAAATCTGGGATTTATCCTGAAAATAACAGTGCTGCAGCGGTAGGATTCACTGTATCGACTCACTTTCTTGTGATTGCAGTTGACAAATGGCGAGCATTGGCTGGATTTTCGGTGGCTGACTCATCCGAGAGTGTAGCTGAGTTGTATAGGTGGCATCAGTAAGTTTGGGGACTATGCAATTGATCACATCAGTGAGACACTTCATCGCCATTTGCTGACTATGTGGTTTAACAAGGAAAAAATAGAATGTTTCCCATGTTAGGCTTTGAATTCCTCCAATCAATTTTTCCCTTTACGTCAGATCTTGTTTCCACTTTTGTTCTAACAATTTTACTTTTGGGAGTTTTCCCGGAGAGCAGTCTATAATCAGATTAGATAAATGCAAAATGTTGTTGATTAATTCAATTAGATTATTTATTTCGGCTCTGCATCTGGATGTAGCTCTCTCAAATTTTATTAATTGAGACTCCCATTCGGAAAACAAGATTTCCTCATGTGATTCCTATATTCTTGGCAGATTGGCAGCTTTTCCTTCTTTTAAATCTTGCCATGATAGAAAATTAGTTAATCTTTCATTTACCTTATCTAATTCAAGCCTTGCATCCATTGATTTTTCAATCATAGATGCATAGATATCACATAAGGGGGTGGCCAATGATATATTAAGACATAGAATATCCAATTGCTGGGAAAAAGCCTTAGTCATCTCCATGGCTTAAGTTCTGAATTCATTTACCTGGGGATATCCTTTAAATCGTTCTATTTGGTCTTTCATTTGCACGATTAGTTATTCTTTTGATTTCTTCACCTGCTCACTCAATAGCTGTAGTTTGCTCAATTCTTGAGCCAACTCTTGTTGTTTATGGATGGCCTATTCATCAATTCTTTGCTTTTCCAGTTTTAACTGCTCATTTAGTTGTTCATTAAGCTGCCTCTATTCTATCAACTGCTGCTCAAGCTGCTCTATTTTTTGTTGTTGTTCTGCCGATTGTACCTCTAGTTGGACAATTGCCTGGTTTTTTTCCTTCAATAGATGGCTAATATCTGAAGCCTTATCCATTGTCGCTGTTGTATAAGCTCTGGCATACTAAGATAGTTTTTTTAAATCTTCTGAGGGATGGACCTCTACTTTCCATACCACATTCATGATCTCTACCTGGGGAGTCAAAAGAGGACTTTGATCAATTTTCCTCTTCTTCCTCTGTCTTTTAACTATAGCCCTATGTTTAGGACTGTAGAAGACATCAAATGGTGGTATTTCTTTAATTTGCAGTACAATCTCCTCAGTGGGATTTTCAGGGATAGTCTCTATTTCTTTCTAAACTTGGGTAGGCCGCTTGTTCCTATAATCAGAACTATGTTGACAGCTAATTTATACATTGTAGACACTTCTGGTGTAGTGAAACCTTGGGATTTATCAAGATTACCAATAATTGAATCAAACTGTTCCCACTCCTTGATTATCTTTGGATCAATGTTAATGTCCATATCAAGGGGTTTACTATTGCTTACCTGTTTCTGCTCCCTTTCTGGTGTTTGTTATTTCTTAGGAATCTTTTCAATTTTGGGAGTTTGCTTAGTAATTTCCTTTTCATTGTGGCCTTTTGGTCGTACCATAGAGGTTGTATTTAATAATTCTAGAGGGAGTGTTTCCATTCTCTGCGCCCTGAGCCTATAGAATTCGTCTAGTCCTTCTGCTCCCAATTTGATCTTGGCCATATGTTTGACCTGAGGAAATATTTTTGTTGAAACAAACAAGTCGTCGTAGCTATCCTCCTCATGATAAAATATGGTGATTTTGGCCTGATCAGTGACATTGTAGGCAATCGATTTAGGATCGTACTGCCTTTTTGGGATAGTTGTGAGTTTTAATAGCTTTATTTTCTCTGCTTCCTTCTCTACATGTTTGAAATCATGCAGAGTAAAAGCACCACATCGGAGAGGAAATGTCAACCACATGTGCTTCTTGGAATCCTTAAGAGTCCTTGACATCTCTTTGATTGTTATCTGATGTGATAATTATCTGGCCGGTAGTTTATCAAGGATATATAGGGGAAGAACATTTGGATTGGCAAAGCTGCCGAAAAGTCTTATGTAAGTGAATCTTTCTTCTCCGAACTAACTACCTATTGCAGTTAGGTCAACTAATGCTTCCTTGGATAACCTAGGGGCATGCTTATTGAATATGGCATAATACACGAGAAGGATAAAACCATGACAAATTCTGTACAAGTGGTTTTTATAATGGGCTTTCCATAGTGTGGAGCGATAAAAAGGTGTCTTTTAAACTTCTAATTACCTCACATTAATTGTCAACCCAGGGACAACTTTTTATTTCAAGAGTGTACTCTGTCTGAGGCGGCTATTTACTCAAGAGTAATGTTTAGTAGTACAACGTTCAGAGAACACAAGAGTAGACGGATGCTAAACTATGACTAAATTGCTTTGAAAGAAAAGAATCACACCGGGCAGTTTATCAGTCGAGGGTACAGAAGCAATAACCCATCCCTCTAGAAACTGATGGAAAGGAAATTAGAGCATGGACCAAAGTTCTGGGAGCTAGGTAGCGATTGCTGAGGCTCACGACAACTTTAGACCTTCTCTCACACCAAAACGGCAATTGCAAGTAAATGGAACAGCAGAAAGTAAATGGAACAACAAGCAGGAAATAGAATAGCAAGTCTAAAATGGAACGGCCGTAAATGGAATAGCAAACTAGAATTAAAGGAACTGAAAGGAAAACTCTAATTTAATGGAAACAAACAACAACAAAGCCAAATCAAATAAATCAGACAACAAACGGAAATAGAATGGCAACTAATTAGAAATGAAATATGGAACAGCCTACGGTGCTAAAATAAATAATACACACAGCATACAGGGATATTAAGAAACGGTAATCTGAGTCTGATACGCAAGTATTAATCCTGGTTAGAAAGGGTAACGAGTACAATTCATAATGGAACCACAATGTCAATTGAACAGCAATCGTATGAAGTATAAACCATGGACAAATACAATAATACCAGCTGAAGAAGGTTGCAGCTTGATTACTCCGCAATTAAACAACAATAGCATTCTGTAAAGAACATCAATGTTGCGCTAACGACTTTAAAGAGATATCAATACGTTATAAGATCAGAATGCACATTACAACTTTCTTGTTGCAGAGAACGATATATGAAATATAATAGAACTGCAATATAAGATAATAAAACACCAGATTACCAATTTAAGCTGATAATACAAACCAAGCATAAACCAAAAAGATAATATATAGCAGTAGCAGCGTACTCCACCAGAGGCTGGGCCCTTAGCCGCCAGCGGACGCTGCTGGGTTACTTCAGAAGGAAAAGAGTGAACAGCAACCCCAAATCATTTATTAATCAGCCAATTGTGGAGTCATTACAACATCAAAAGCTTGAGAATTACAGCATGCAATAATCCCTATCCTATCATGAATAATCCACCATCGTTGTCCATCATTTCTCATTCCTCAAATCCGTCATCAAGTCTCCCTCAAATCATCCCCCTCTCTGATCTCTGTTTTCATTTAAATAGAGAGAGATCGGAGAGAAGTTATAATAAGGATAAGTACAACATAATTCCTATTACAAAATTGGTTTGCCTCTAACCATTTGATCAACAAGAACAAGGCGAATTTGGCTTTGCAGCTGAGATTTGGAGGACCGCCGCAACTGCAAATCAGAGAAAATCGTGCTCAAAGAACCCTACGTTTCTCTCTGTACAAGCCGAATTTGGGCAAACTGTTCTTTAGAAGAAGATAATTGGGCCCGTTCTGGACAAAACCCATGTTCCAGATTTTCCAAATTCGTCTTCATTTGCTCAGAATCTTAACCGCAAAACTGTCACTCCTTAAACCAGCGAATTTCTGAGTTGGCTGATTTAAAAATCAAATCTTCAATCTGGAAGTTACTTTGGAGGCTAAAAATGGTAAATAAGGTTACAACCAACTTATTAGAACTATCACTGGCAAAATAATGCATAATAATCAATTTATTAGAAATAAAGGAGAATAAATAATATTCATCCATGAGAGCATAAATCATTTATAAAATGGATTTAAATGATAAATTATAATAAATGACATGATGAAGAATGGTGGAAATGGGTGGAATAAATGTTCACAAGTGACAATAATCATGGCATATTAACGACCCCACACATAGCTCCTTATGATAGATGTGAATGGGATCAGGATCCTGCAGAGTCCATTTCCATCCAAGAATGGGGTATTCAGAATTAAAACAGATAGTGTTCATAATATAGGCACTCATGTAAAAGGGAGTTATCACCCGAGTAGACACAAACCTATTTCTTCTATATTCAAGTATCTCGGTGGCCATTTTATCAGACAGAATATTTTCCCAGTCCATGATATAGCCATTAATTGCAGCTTCCATTAATGGGACCATATCTATAGAAAATTTAGCAGAATCATGGACTTCGAAGAGTCTGCACATCATTGCACTAGCATAACAATAAGGAGAGGCCAATTAATCTACAGAGTACATAACCGATGTTTCATGCTTGTGCTTAGTTAGAAAATGTCTCCATTGTCTGATAGGGTCAGATTCAATGTCGTTCTCCTTGGAGAAAGCCTCCAAAAATGCTTTGTTATACTACTTCTCCAACTGAGGTAAATGGTACATTTGCCTACGGTCCTTTGCTCTAAACGACCCAAACACTTTTCCATCAAATGTAGAGAATGTCCTGTATGTGGTCACAATGCTTTCAACAATCCACCTGACCACATCATTATAGGGTAAAACCTTGGCTCGAGCTGTTATTATATGTATATATGAGCATGCCAATTCCTTGAGTGTATTCTCTGATTTACTCGTGGAATCGGCTGTTACTTGTTCTTCAAGTTCTTCAGGCTCCTCTGCTTCCAACAAATTGTAGATACTCTCATAGGATGCTCTACTGAAACCGAGGCAAGTGGTATCAGATATCAACCCTTTCTTATTTGGTTCTTCTTTGGCTACGACAGGGGGCTTGGGTTTCTTCACCTTCTTCGTCATTTTCTCTGGATTCATCAACTCAGAGTTTCTCTTTACAAAAAATGAAAAACGTAACAGAGAAATACACCTGCTAAAAGCCAATATGAAATGAAAAATAGTTATGGTAATTTACGCATGATAAACGAAATGTAATTAAGTATTACCATGTGTGAAATCCTCGAAGAACTCAATATTAATTACTAGATTAATGTCCTCCATAACCTCCAATCGTGATAAATAAATGTAATAATTACATGTCACATCGCACATATGCGTGATGGTCCTTTAAAGCATATCTTTTGATTTTTCCGATCAGTGATCAACGATAAATCGCATATCGCAATCGAGAGATTCATCGGCAAGGCTTAATGTTTTTGGACTGATAGCCCTCATTGCGATAAAGGTAAGGAATATAATAAGGCAGAGGGATAATCAGCGAACCGTTTGATTTGTTTCTTTTTCATTTATTATTCCTTTTAAGATTTACAACCACTAATAATACCTTTTGACGGTCTTTTCTTGAAACGCGCGCCTTACTTTATGATATCGCAATCGGGGAATTTGAAAGGGTTTCCACTATGTGTCACATGATATGTGTGATCGCTGATTGCGATTATGTTATCAGATCGAAGGTTTAGTATAGACCTTTTGGGATACATCCTTTTTTAACTTTGCGATATGCGATCTTTGATCGCATTATCGCATCGAAAATTTGCTTATAAGGGCTTTTCAAATAAGGATATATCATATTATATCACATTTTAAGAAAAGGTTTTGTATATTAGTTCTATCGCATCAAACCTTTTGATAAGGATTTCCATGTGTCATATGATTAATTCCAGGCAAGTGATTTTTATTGAATCATTGAATTTTAACTAAGTCTTAAAAAGGGACCCATTTCTATTTAAAGTTTTTTATAAAAATTTTGAGAAAGTAATGCAATATTTTGACTTCCTTAATTTGGAAACCTTTGAGTATAGAGAAAATAATATAAGAACAATGAGATAATCATTAACTCTAAATAAAATGAAAAAATGTTTCTATAATTTCTTTCCCATCTTAAAAATAAAAACATTCTAAGTTTATTTAAGCCTTGATTGGTTGATAAAGATAAAACAAGGGGAATTCTCCAACTTAGCTAATATAATGACTCTGTTGTCATAGGTAGAGCCTCTGCTGCTAGCAAACGTTTATAGTTTCGATAGGGTTACCTTTTAACCATTCTATCATTCATTGTCCCATCCATCTCAGAGTATAACTTCTAAGAGTTAATCTAAAAAGATATGTTTACACATATTTTTTCCATTTTGTATTTTTCATCTTCTTTATTTCTTTTAAAAGATAAAAAACCATTGTCCTGGTTTGGTGGCAAGTTGTTGACAATGTCATTCACTAGTTGTAATTGAACAGAACAAGCTGGCTCGTGATGAGACCCCTTGTCTTATAATTATAAGCCATTACCCTGTTTTGATATGCAGTATTGGTAATGCCAGTTTAATTAGTTCCCTATGATCATGGTAAGTAGGCTCATAATGAGACCTCTTATCTTTCATATCAAACATATTTTAGAATTACACTCTGAAAAATCATAAACTTTGTGGATGGGGTGAATGATTTACTCCTTAAGAGAATATGGATGACAATTTAAGAGTTGTAGATGCTAGGTTTGGATAACTCTTTGCTTTTTACAGATAACCTCATTTGGGCTTTAAAAACTTGGGATGATTTACAATATTTTCAAAGTTGGTAAAATATTTTACAAAAATAAAAGAGGTTTTCAGAGTTTTATTTTTATCTAACTTCCTAGAGCTTTCTTCTTTTCTTTTAAGGCTTCCATCTATCAAAACTAAATATTTACATTATTTTCTTTAAGCAACTTTCAAAACAGTAAAGGCCAATAGAAGGCTATTTACAACCTTATTTCCTAACAAACAAACACAACTGCAAATTGAGTATTTACAAGTAAGAGGGGGTTACCTTCTTAGGTAAAGAATTTTTTCAAGATAAGCCCATTGACAAGAAGAGAATCTCTCTTTCTTGATAGATCTTGTAATATTAATGTTGATGGGTCTATCTTCTCGATGATTTGAAACGACCCTAGCCACATTTCTGAAATTTAGTGTGTTTACCTTTATCTTTGTGCGCATTGTCCCATTTCAAAACAAGATCACCAATTTGTAAAAGTTTTGGGCCAGTAGAAATTGTATCAAAAGAAGACTTAATAACTTGTTGATGCTTTGCATGTGTAATTCTAGCTTTTTCCCTTTCTTCTTCTAATTTAAGGATTTGATTATATCTCAATTGAATAGAAGATGCGGGATTTTCTTCAATAAACTACACTAAGACTAGAGATGGGAGTGCTAAGTTTGTTGGTATGACAACTTCCTTCCCATATACTAAATTGAATAGAGAAGTGCCCATTGAGGCCTTCTGTGTTATATGGTCTGCCCATAATGCAAATACCAAGGACTTATGCCAATTCTTTTGATTTTGATCAATGGTTCTCTTAATGATCTTGATAAAAATTTTGTTGGTTGATTCTGCTAAACCATTACCTTGAGGGTAGTAGTTTGCAGAATATTTCAATTTAAATCCTCTCTTAATAGCAATTTCAACTATGGTATTTCCAGAAAAATAAGATGCATTATAAAAAATGAGAGCATTAAGTATGCCAAACCTGGTAATGATGAACTGATCTATGAATTCAATAATTACCTCAGAGTTAGCTGCCTTCAAAGGAATTGCTTCTACCCATTTTGTAAAGTAATCCGTGTCTGTAAGGATGTATCTATGATGTTTGGAAGAATGTGGAATAATTTCTCCTATGATATCTAGTCCACATTTTTCAAATGGCTATTCAATGTTGACTGGTTGCAAAGGAAAAGTTGGCTTTCTTTGTCTTCCACTGGCAGTTTGACATGTTCTGCATTTCCTTACATATTCATGGGCATCTTTGAATAACGTGGGCCAATAATAATCAATATGTATAATTTTGTGAGCTGCTGTATGACCTCCAAAATGTCCACCTGCTGGACCATCATGTAATTCCTGTAAGACCTTTTGTGCTTTAGTTTTTTTCAAGGCATCTTAACAAAACCGAATCATGGTTCCTTCTAAACAACACATTATCAATAATCTCAAAGTGTTTTTCTTTCAATCTTAAAGCACGTTGATTTTTGTAAGATATTTTAGAAGGAGAATACCCATTTTTTTAAATAAAATAAAAAATTCGCATATTGAGATTCAGGGTTTGTGATACTTTTCTCATTGATTTCCTCGATAGGGTTTAAACCTTCATGTTCCTGAATGTTAGAAGCTCCTGGTAACAACCTGCAAAAACCTTGACCTTTGACAATTTTCGCTAGTTTAATGTCCCAATCATATTCTTGTAACATTGTAACCCAGTTGGCCTTCTTCTCTCCAAGTTCCCTTTGTACTAGTAATTGTCTCACTGCCAAAAATGGGACTATTACTTTTGTATGAGTTTTTAAGAGTAAAAGCCTAAAGTGTTTAATAGATTTAAACACAGTGAAGGCTTGCTTTTCTACTTCAGAATAATTAAGCTCAGCACCTTGAAGATTTGAACTGAAAAATGATATGGGTGCTTCCAGGTTTTGATCATTGATTTGTGTTAACACAACTTCATAAGAAGTCTCGGATGCTAAAGTATATAAAATAAAATGATTGGTAAAATTTGGAGTGTTTAATGCAGGGGCACTAATGATTGACTGTTTGATTTAATCAAAAGCTTCCTTTTCTTTATGCCCCCATTTGAACATTGAATTTTTCTTGATCATGGCCTATATTTATTTGACTTAAGAATGATTGCATTGATTTTTTATTATGTGGAAGTGGAATATCAAAAATCTCCTTGATCCTTTCTGGATCAATATAAATGCCATCTTTTGAGACAATAAACCCCAAGAGTTTACCTTGATCAAGAGCAAAAAATGATTTCTTAGGATTTAATGAAATCCCATACCTTTACAACGTTCAAAATTTTGCTTCAAATCATGTAGATGATTTTCTATTTTCTTCGAGAAGATAGTAATGTCATCCAAATAGACAATGACTGACTTATTAATTAAACCCTTGAATTCTATATCCATTGCTCTTTGGAAGGTAGCTCTAGCATTAATTAAACCGAAAGGCATTTTTTGGTAGGCATATGTTCCCCACTTAGTTCTGAAAGTAGTCTTAAGTCTGTCATCTGGATGCATCAATATTTGGTTATATCTAGAAAAACCATCTAGGAAAGACATTAATTCAGAACCAGCTACTGAATGAAGAGTTTGCTCTATTGTTGGTAGTGGAAAGTCATCCTTTTGGCTAGCCTTGTTAAGATTTCTGAAATCAATGCAAATTCTAATGTCACCATTCTTCTTTCTAATAGACACTAAGTTAGAAACTCATTTTGAATGTCTAACAGGGAAAATTATCTTAGCTTTCAAGAGTTTGTTTAACTCTGCTTTAATCTGACTTTCTAGGTTTAGATGAATTTTCCTCAATTTTTGTTGTACTGGTTTCTTTTCGGACATCATTGGAATTGTATGTTGTATGATAGAAGTATCATGTGTTTTTAAGTCAGCATAATTCCAAGCAAAGACATTTTTATATCTATTTAATAGTTTGATAAAGGAAAATATTTCTTCTAAAGTAAGTCCTAATCCCAGATTAATATTTTTTGGTTTGGCCTCAGTGCCAAGATTTATTAATTGAAACCTCAAAGTAGAACTTTGAAGTTTTGAATTAGCAACTTGTTTAAACCTATCTTTGATGTCATAAATATCCTCAAGCTTGACTATTGATTTAAGTATGGAATTATCCTCAAGTCTTTGCTTTATTTGAAGATCATGATCACTCTCATCAATAATCTAATCATCATAGGACTTCTCAGAAGTTAAGAAATTCAAAATGTCATTGTCATGATTAAATACCCACCAATTAGTGACATTTTCTGGAACTGATGGTCTAAAAATCAATTCGACTAAAAACCTATCAGGGCTATAATCCTCGGATGGGAGGAGCTTAGAAGCAACATCGGCTAACAAATCAGCTGTTGCATTCTGAGATCTAGGAATGGGAGAGATATTAAAGGCTAGAAAATGAGATATAAGGTGTTGAAACAAGGACTGATAATGCTTGAGATGTCCAGAAAGGAAATGAATAATATTCCTTACCTGCTTGATGACAATCTCGGAGTCACCGAATACTTTTAGATATTTCACTTTCAAGCCTATTTCTTTGTACAATCCTTGAATCAATGCCTCATATTCAGCAATATTATTTGTACACTCAAATTCTAGTCTGCAAGATAACATATTTTTTTCTCCCTTAGGACTAACTAAAATACATCCTGGCCCCACACTGTCATTGGATTTTGACCCATAAAAATATAAAGACCAAAATATAGGCTTATCTACAATTTTATCTATAATTTCTTCAACGATAATAACACACCTTGATGTATTTGTATGAGAAAAATTTTCTATTTGTGATGTGCAACTATTGACAGAGAAAGGTGATGACTGAGCATTAAAATTACCAAAGAATGACTTTGATAATTAATTCCCAAGAATATTCTTATTGAAAGCTATGGGCTGATTTTCCTACTCAAACTCCATTACAGTATGGGTCATATGTTTTTCCCTCTCAATTTTAATTTGATTTGGTTCCCTTTATAAGGAAGCCACATATGAGACCAATCAGTGGAAATGTAACCATGAAGTTTCTCAGACCAATCCCTGCTTAAAATTAACCCATAAAACTCAGGGATGTCAGCATTCAATATATCAATTCTATGAACAACTCTAGGATTAACTAATAACCTAATGGTGACTGAATTTATCTCTCCTAATACTTGAACCTTAGTTCTATCCAACTAAACAATATGCACTGCAGATTTTTGGGGCTCAATGTTCAATTTTGAGCAAACTGATGCTGGCATTATGTTTGATGAAGCCCCTAAATCTATCACGCAATTGTGTAGATTTCTGTTGTAGATTTCATAGGTCAAGAGGAAAGGAGGAGTATGAGAATTAGATCTATCTCCGATTAAAATTGCATCAATAGATTCTACTCTATCAGATGGTGGCTTCCCTGTTCCATTAGCTGCCTTGGATAGTACAACATTTGGAAGAGGAGAAGAAGATACTGCATTTAATTCTTTGAGTAGCAATTTCTATTGATGTTTAAGCTTGATAAGCTCAAATATAGAGATATTCGCTCTAGTCTTCTTCATGTCTTCAATGATGTTGTAATCCATAGAGTCAGTAACTACTAATGTCTTGGATGATGAGGGTGGATTGGAAGATGATGGCTGATTTTGAGTAGGAACTGCTGTAGATTTCTTTATGGGAGCCTTATCTTTGGTAGTAGGACTTACATTTTTCTTCTTTTGTGTCGGTTGAACAGGATTTGCAACTACTTTACTCCTGGTACTTACTGGGAAAGCTTCCTATTCATTTTCAGTATTTGATTTGGGAAAAATGAAGTCCCATGTACCATGTCATTCAACAACCTCCTCTTCCTCAGTTTCATCTGATGACAAGATTGTGTCTTTGCCGTCATCATTATCTGGATCTGATTCTGCATTAGATATAGCATTAGGTGGTTTTGATTCAAGTTTTTTGAAGTTTCTAAATGGCTTAGTGGAGGTCTCAACTACTTGTTTCTTAATTTATACCATTTCATTTGACATAGTCTTTAAAACCTTTTGTAGACCCTCCATATCATATGAATACTTAGCTATTTTATTTTTAGCATCATCCTTAAAAGTAACTTTTTTGGACTTTCGCTCTTCAAGAGCGGTTTTCTTTTCTAAAGCGATTATATGTTTCTCAACGACGATTGCTTCTTTCATATTCTCTACTAAAGTAGGCTTTGCAGCTCTATCAATAAATATTTCTATATTCAAAGGTAAGGCAAAAATGTACCATTCACTTCGGACCTCTTCACTAGGCTTAGACATGGCAGGAATCTTATTAAAGAGCTTATTAAATCGCGAGTTGAAATCTTTTATAGATTCTCTTGATTCAGTTTTAAGATTTGATAGATCATTGATTAATGTCGTTGTGGACCTATCATCACCGAATTTAGTTAAGAATTGCTCTTGGAAAGCATTCCAACTAGTAATGGACCCTGCTGGTAATGAAAAATACCAGTATCCTGCTGCTCCTTGTAAGGTATATGAAAAAAGCCTCACAACAACATCTTCTTCAGTCACTCCATTTAAGTTTATTGATAACATGAAGTTGTTTATATGTTCTTCTACCAGTATGCCAATTTCTGGATTAAACTTTGGCAACCACTTTTCGGGATGGGCTGGCAATTGACTCAGAGGTGTAGGCATTGCAAATGCCCTTAGATTTGTCCATGGCCTTTGTTGTGGTGGATTTTGTGCCATTGTTGAGCTAATAGCAGAAGAAAGTGAGGATGTAGTTACAAGTGGTTGGGAAGAAGATGTTGGAGTTTCGATACCCTGTTGAACAATGATATGAAGTTGGGGAGTGGATGGTTGACTTTGCAATGGATTGGATGAAATAGATGATGATGATGAAAGAGTCTCATTGTCAGACTCTTCTGGTGTCTTCCTAGCTCTTTTCCTTTTAGGCAGAGGAAATTCTGTTGGTTCAATACCAAGCTTTCCGCTCTGTAATCATGTAAGGGGATGAGAAGGAGTGTATTGTGAAGTCACATTGCCTTGAGATAACTCAGACTTTTGAGGTGATATTGAAAACCCTTGAAGTTTATGAATTAATGACTCAACTTTAGGAGATTCGAGAGTGGATTTGTCTGATAAGTTCAGGTTTGCAGCAGTGATTGTTTTCTCAACTTCTCTCTTAGAAATTGGAGATTTAAAATGTGAGGGAGAAGTTGGGGGAGATGTTGAGGGAGATTTACTTTCGAAATGGGCTATGGATTTGGATTTGCTCACCATTCACAGTTCATGCCCTCCTTCTAGCGCCAAAAATGTTGATGCCTCTAAAATCGCTAAATCAACATCGGGGAAAATCACCCGGTTCGGACCTTAATGTAGCTCCTTTTTCGTTTGGTGTGGTGGCTCCGATTGGATGTAACTGGACTAGTTTCCCAGTGATATATGAGTTGATGGGTGATTGGTTTGTAATGTATAACGAGAGTGATAAATTCTTTAGTCTAAAGTGCAAAAATATACAAAGATAACTGATCTATCTCGGGTATTCTTCTCTAACAATGCGATTCTTGAAACAATGTAAACTTTGAAACGGGAACTGATATTGTTACCCGTTTCGTAGAGATAGCAAAAAAGTGACTTGATTTTGAAAAGGGGTGATGCAGAACACACATAATTTTTTTTAGAGCATCGTTTTTGGCACTTTTTATTTATTTATTTATTTTTATTTATTTTTTTTTTATGTACATTACATTTTAGAATGGTAGTGGTTTTCATGTTGATTTAAAAAAGTGTGCATTCTGCATCACACCCTTTTTCTAAAAGCCCTGTTTTTTGGCTTTAAATTTTTTAATGTATAAAATGTAAATAATTATTTTGTAAATTTGATAATTTTTGAAGTGGTCGTTTTCTTCACATTTTTATTTTTTTTTCTTCTTCGTGAGGTTTTTATTGTTTTGCATTTTTAAATTAGAAGGTCAATATTTATAATTTTCAATATTCTACATATTTATACATCCTTGGTTAATTTTTCAATCCACATGAAATAATTGTTTCTAAAAAACAATATTTTTTAACAATGGACATAAAAATAACCATTTTAAACATAAATATAACAAAAAAAATACACGTTTTGATTATTTTTTGCGAGAATTGACATGTCAAAATCACAAATTTTATACGACAATTTTAACTAAAAATGGTTAAGTAATAGCTATTTTTATGAATTTCATGTCAAAAAAATAATAATAATCACTTTTTTTTTCAAAAAATAATGATTAACTTAAAAATCAATGCAAAAATCACGTATTACAAATATTGAACGTATAACAACCCTAATTGAGTGTTTATTCTTCTCATAAAATGTAAAAGTCAAAACATTGCAAAGCTTGATTTACAAGCATAACTTAAATTTAATCAACAATGTCACGTAATCCAAACTCTTCATCCTTTAGAGTTTCATCATTGTCTTCTTCCACAATATTTTCTATTTCCTCTTGCTCATTTTCCTCTTCTAATGGGTCTTTGATGTCTGCGAATCTTCCAATATATGTCTTTCCAAACATTCCATGTAATGGTGGTTGGGGTTCCTTTGCTTTTTTTGCCACACGTGATTCACTAAAGTCCCCTTTCTTCAACCCAATTTCTTGCATTGCATCTAGAAGAAATTGAAGAGCATTAATTCTTTGCTGAATGAAATTGCACTGTACTGGATCTTTTTCAATTGCAATGCAATTTCTTCCTTTTTAAAGGCAACATGCTAGTGTTGTACCTAATTATCAAGCACAAAAGAAATAATGAGCTAAATTAATACAATGACATATTAATTAAAAAAATAACATATTGAAATTCAATTCCATATAATAAAACTTACTTGAGCCAGAAAATAAATCCAGAACTCAATCTCCTTCATTTGAACAAATGCCTATAAGATAGTTAATCAATAATTGTGGTTTTTGATAAATGTTAACTATCTCTCCTTTTGCTTCTTTGTCTTCATATGTTAGTTTTCTCACAATGACATCATAAGTCAGTATTTGGCTATGACTCTTTCTACCCGATTAAAAATCATAGACATATGGCTATCATCTTTTGCCCAACTATCAATATGAATGAACTCACAATCATTTATAAATTGTTGATCTTCATTGCTAAGAAGATTTGACTTTTTCCTGTAACATGAAATAGTAAAAGTTCAATTAAATTGTACATAAATAAAATTTTCAACATTAATCAAATATAGATTTTAAACGTCTTACCATGTAAGCTGCATCCTTGAATTTGTTTTCCTCTTGAAGCTTGACAATATCATTGCCAATTGTGTGTCTGAATGAAATGTCACAAATCTCCATAATGGTGATGACGTGACTTCTACAAATCCCGCAACCACTTTACTAAGAGCTTGATAAGTTTAAGGGTCACTATCATAGTCAATGTTTGGAATATTGAAACCATGGGGAATATCTGCAACGAATAGGGCATAATCCTTTTTAGATATGAGTTTAGCAATGTATTTACAGTAGCCTTGTATTACTTGATATTGAATAGTGTCTAGCCCATTCCAAATGAAATGGTTAAGAGTTGGATCAAGTTGAAAATTCTTAATACGTTGCTTCCTCAGTCTTTTGATCTTTATTTTTTCAATGAAGTTTTTGAAACTATCTGGTGCTCCATTATTATCCTTCCTCATCTTTTATAAAATAAACAAATATATGTGTAAGTTATAAATTAAAAATAGTACACAGGTGAATAAAAATGAATGTATAAATCAAGATACTTTTTTAAATGCAAGATAAAAAGCTTTTAATGTTGATGTAGAACTTGAATCTGGATAGTTGCGTACAACATCATCCCAACTATTTTCATTCAACAATCTAACCATTTGTTGTTGAATTTTCATATAAACTTTGTGACTCCATAGATAAAGTAACAAAAAGTTAATATGATGATATGTATAACAAATACTACTAAGAACAACATGTTTTATTTAAAATATAATTATAATCTAGAAATAAATAAAAATATTTCAACAAACTTACTTTTGAAATTCTTCAAACATTTCCTCCAATGATAGTTCCCCTGACTTCACACGAGATAATATTGTTTTGACAATTTTATCATCTTTCACTCCTTGCATCGCCCTCGAAGGTGTGATAGTCATATTGTTTGGAAGATGTTTCATTTTAGGAGCTAATTTACTATTGCAACATATCAATGGCTTAGAATTTTTGAACTTCTGGTTTTTAATGGCAATGTCTTCCCACATGCTAAAAATCTCATTAATCAACCTCCAAACATCTCCAGTTCTAAATGCCAATTGGAAAATGTTATCAACACCTCTGAATAAATCACTATGTTTGTGTCCTTTTCCACCTTTTGGATTGGTTTTCTCTTCAATTTGATATCCTATTTCCACACAACATTCCTTTTGGAAATTTGCAGTAACATTTATCCTATCCCCACCACATTTTTCTTCAAATTCACTATGAATAAATCTAACCCATTGGATGAAAGTCATAGACATCCTATACTCATTATCTGAATTATGATTCCATGCCACTAACTTTGCTTCTGTATCTAATAAACCAGCGTAAATGATACATTTCATTGTTTCAAAACGTGGGTTATTAGAATATTCCTCCATCAATTATTTTTGAGCTTCTACAGAATGGTTCCCCCCAAGCACATAAAATTGTATTCAAAACATTTTGACTTATCAAATGCTTCTTTGTTGGGAACTTGAAGTGGATCAACAAGAAGCACATTACTAACCACATGAGCATATGGATTGTACATCATCAATGTCTTCAAGTTGTGAACATGCAGATGATGTGGCTTTCTAACTTGATATTGACATTGTACTTCACTTGCTTTATAAGTTTTCCTGACATTAAGCTAAAATGTGCGACCACCATCAATTAAGTTTCTCTTTGTCAAATTCTCTTGAATGACATTTTTGTTTTGTTTTGATAATGCCATCCTCTAAATCAGCTCCTGGTGTAAGGATTTCTCTGCTTTCTTTTGAAGTTTCACTAGGTTCTTGACTGCTGGTAATGACTGCTTCAAAATCTTCAACTTTACTTTTCTTGGTCATAACATTCCCAACAGATTTATTCTTGGGCATTGTTACTTTTGGTTTTTATGGCTTTTCTCAGTTCCAATGTCATCTTCAGTAATGGCAACATATGCTTCATTGTCAATTTCAACTTCATCGTTCTCAAAAGTAACTTGTTTACCCTTGCTATATTTATCCACCAGAGGCCTTTTTTTTCAGATTCTTTGGATGTAGTTTTGTAGCATTATCAATTACTACATTTTTCTTATTTTCCATATCTTCTTCTGACACTGAGTAAAAACTGCTGACAACTTTCATGATATC
>APFE031308152.1:59621-70493 GCA_000404065.3 Pinus taeda | reverse complement strand
ATGCATTTAGAGAAGGGTCCAGAAATTTATCAAAAACTTGTCCTCAGAACATGCACTTTTGCACCCTCCGAGGAGGTTTTGGTGAATGAATGGAATAGGGTTTGTTGATTTTTGCATCTGATATCTGCTACTGATGTTGCACTTCTGTACTCTTAGTTGATGTCAGATTGAGAAGAGATAAATCGTTATCGCTTGAAGCTCATGAGTAGAACTAGCTATAAATGGTACTTCTATCTCTTAATGGTTTCTATCTCCTGTGTTAGAGTGATATTTAAGCTTAGTTGTTTATATGTTAATGCTTGAATGCCTGAGTTATCATTTGGCACTTTTGTACGATGATAGCTATTTATTTGTGCTTGATATGTGAACAGATTACTATGCGATATGCTTCTCACAACTGTTTCATCTAACTTTTTATGCGAAGTAGTTCATCTATATTGAATTTTTTTCTTATAACAGTTGAATGATCTTTATTACCAGTTGTTATTTGAAATCATTTTAGATCGCATAACAGAAAAATCTTACCCCGGGTTAGTATAGATATTAGATGTCGTTGCTTTTTTAGAATACAATTGCATATCATTAGATTAGAATTAGAAGTAGATTATCTCATTTAGAATCTTTTAAAGCCACAAACATCAATCAATCTTACACACACACACAAATTGGGAAACCGGTCCCATTATCCCCAGTCGGACCTGCTATACCAAATGGAAAAGGAGCTTCCAACCAAGGTTCAGACCGGGCGGGTATTCCCCTTGTTGTTGAACCGATTTTCGGGGCTTCAACGTATTTGGCACTAGAAGGAGGGCCTGTAACTATGAATGGCAAGTAAGTCCAAATCAAAATACCATTCTGAGAGTAAATCGCCCTCACCATCTCCCCCGACTTCTCCACTTCATTTAGAATCTTTAAATCCACAATCAGAAGTCGTCGGATCAACAGCCGCTGCTATAAACCTTGATATTTCAGAACAATCTATTTTTGAACCTCCTAAAGTTGAATCTTTGATTCACAAACTTCAGCGATTTTCTATATCTTCTCCAAGATCTGATAAATCTCAAGGCAACATGACTTCGCAATATAACCCTGCTCATCCCTTGACCAGATTAAAGAGAGAAAAATTTGGTGTACAACCAACTGAATTACCTCTACCCACTAGGAAGAAAGCAAGGAAATCACCTAAAGGGTCTGTTAGCGAGACTCTTTCACCTTCATCATCCATCTCAACTTCCTCACCACGAAGTCAACCATCCACTCCGCCGCTCCAGATCATTGTTCACCAACCTACTGGTACTTCTACATCCCCTTCTCAATCATCCGGAGTTATTATATCCTCATCTTCTCGACCTCAGGGATCATCTTCTCCACTTCCTTCCATTAGTAAATCAGCAATGGCTCAATCTCCATGGAACAATCCAGGGGAAGTCTTAATGCCTACGCCCTTGAGTCAGCTGCCAGCCCATCTTGAAAAATGGCTGCCTAAATTCAATCCTGAAGAAGGCATGCTAGCGGAAGAGCATATCAATAACTTTATGCTATCCATAAATCTTAATGGAGTTACCAACGAAGATGTTGTCGTTCGACTTTTCCCGTATACCCTCCAAGGAACAGCCGGATCATGGTATTTTTCACTACCATGGTATTCTTCACATTAACTTTGATACCATGTTAGAAAATCAGAAAGGAAAAGATATTTTCTTATACTTGATAATTACTTGTGAGATTTTTGTGTTCGTATTAACTTTCTTATGTTCTTATTTTATCCTAATTCATCAAGCAATTACCAAAACAATAGCACGAAGATCAAGGACACCAAATGTAGGCAAACAACCAGGCAAAAACCACAATATTGGGGAAAACCCAGTCAACAACTCTTCCTTCAATAGTTTTCTTGAGATAATCCAAGACTATTGACTTAGACATAAACTTCCTCCAAATCAAGTCAACCCTTTCCTTTTTCAGCAGATGATCACTTTCTAGTACTGTCTTCGACCTAGATGCAGTAGTAGCAGCAACAACACTTTGATGTAGTAGTATCTTCGACCTAGTAACTTTGATCTTAATGCAACAACTTTGACCTTGAAGCAACACTTCGACCTTGATGTCGTACTTCAAACTTGATGTCATACTTCAACCTTGATGTCGTACTTCAACCTTGATATCATAATAAAACTTCTTGATGTTGTAATAGAACTTCTTGATGCCATAACAAAACTTCTTGATTCCGTAATAGAACTTCGACCTTGATGTTGTAGCCCAAAAAATCACAGGTTTGAGAGAGAGGGAGATAACCTAAAACCTTTGATCATGAGATTCTCCTTCTTCCACTACAACTTCGCACCTTTTGATGGCTTCTTTTAGGAGATCGAACTTGTGTGAGTGATTGTCCTCCAAATGAATCGAATTGGTTCATTATATAGGCTTCTGGTGAGGTTAAATTACCTTTATTGAGGACGACTTGATCTTTTTGAGGCTGACATGGTGTGGAAGTGGCATAATTCATTTTTGAATAAAAAATAATTCTTTTTACATGATTCAAAAGCCTAAGAAGTGTCTCTTTAAATGTAAAATTACTCTATTGACTTAGAATAAATCCTAGAAGTCCTCAATTGGGACTTCGACCTAAAACATGATGACCCAAGCATGAAACCCATTCTTTAATAAGCCATCAAAATAATAATAATTATTATTTTCATTCTTTTCATAAGTACGTTTTATTATGACCCAAATACAATTATGAAGACCAAACCTAGTTACATTTTTCAACAATTTTTTCCCTGGATTGGAGCCTAATACTTGTGTCCATTTTCTTTATTGTTTTTTTCTCTTGATAATTGTTTGATGAAAATATCTAATAAGGAAACACAAGAAGATAAATAAAGTTCACAAGCAATTATTAAGGTTAGAAGAGAAATTGAATTAATAGTTTCCCTACTGCATTCTCCAACACGGTATCAGAGCTAAGATGAACAAAGAGAAGGTAGATGGAAGATCATATTATTGACATAAGAAGGATTTTATTGTCAAGGGGATTAATTTGCAAAAGGACAAAAAGAAAGAGTAATAAAACCTATTGACCTAGAAGGAAGGTTACTACATCAAAGTTTCATCAAGGATCTCATCCTCTCAAGAAGGAATAAGCTCTCGTTGAAGGAAGGAAGGAGAAGCTCTTGTTGAATATTCTCTAGTACATCATATTTAAGGAAAGGAAGCATCAAATAATATTGGGATCATCATCCACTTATTAAATTTGTTTGAAGACACTATTGTTGAAGGCATCCTTGAAGTCATCATTCTAGGGAAATCTTGGAAGTCTCTTTGAAGGTCTTGAAAACATCAAGATAGTTAGAGATATCATCAAGAAGGAGAAATCTTGGTTCAAAAGTAAGTACCATATTTTATTCGATGTCTCAATATACAGATCATATGACTACATTCTTCAAGGAAAGCAACAAGCTCATTGAATCAACAAACTTCTTAGCATGGAAGAAAATGAGGTCATGGAATATGTCCTTGGTGAAGTAGTTGTACTAGAAAAATGGAATACTCAAGAGTTATCAAAATACAAGAAGGGAGAATAAAGAGAACACAGTATCATTATTGAATCCATTAAGGATAATCTTGTCCCCTTTTGTTGTTTATTTTAAGACATCCAAGGCTATGTATGATAAGCTGCTAAATTTATACTCCATAAGTACATCGAGTCAAAATATATCCTTAATAAATAAATTATATAGAGTAAGGAATTCAAAGTATGAAGACATGGCAACTTGTCTTATGAAGATCTCATAAATAAGAGATTAATTTCAAAGGTTTGGGGTGTTAGGTTCCTATACCAATAGGAGTCATAATTTTGAATGACTAAGGTTAAGCCTTGTAATATTGTACATACCTTTTCTTTCTGCAAATGTTTTCCATATTATAAAAATTAAAAAATGTAAAGAGGGTATGTCCTAAAATAAAAATTAAAGAACAAAAGAATAAGAGAAGGCCAAAAGAAAATGAAAATATATGAACCCCCAAAAAAAAATAAGATGAAAGTGTACAAGTCTAAATGCCACTACTATTTACTTTTATGCATAATAATGATTGTGTGCAACTTGTTATTCATGCCACAATCCATGGTAATCAAACTATTTAATCTTGGTTATTCCATGATTGGAATTTTATGTTTATAGAATAGAGAATAAAATCTAACCTAACAGTTTAATCTTGGCAGATCATAGTTAGGTAGAGAAAATAAAAGGAGCTCATAAAATCAATCTAGGCCCTTGGATGATATAAGGTTAGAATTAGATAGATTACTTTTCCAATAGTAAAATAGATGAATAAGGGTTTTCCAGACTAAATGCACCCC
This sequence comes from Pinus taeda, assembly GCA_000404065.3. Classification (NCBI taxonomy): domain Eukaryota; kingdom Viridiplantae; phylum Streptophyta; class Pinopsida; order Pinales; family Pinaceae; genus Pinus; species Pinus taeda. The sequence continues at coordinate 66,133 of APFE031308152.1, read as the reverse complement.
AAGAAAAGAAATGAAGAAAATATGTTAGAGGTAAGAAATGGGTAAGTAGAAAAAATGTTATTGAACTACAAAGTTACTTGGATAAAAGAACATACGTCATGCTTATACACATCTTTCAACATGTATGTTTGACTATGGAGGCAAAGACAAAGGTTTACAAGTTTATGTGATTAACTTCCCCTCATTCACTTTTCCCCTTTTCTTACTAATTTCCTATCTACAAATATGTTCTAAGTACTTTTAACCCTACAAGTCAAAGGGGCTTAGAGCATTTCTCTGACTTTTGGAGGGACCGAACCCTCAACTTTATGACTTATGGATGCAAGTGCTTGAATCCCCTTCATAAAATCATCCCCCCTTCATAAAACCCATTTCCCTTCATTACCCTAAGAAAAAACCCTTTTCTTAAGGTTGAACACCTTTTACCTAGGAAAAGTAATACCCCCCAATGTAAATCCCTTTCCGCTCTAAAAACCCACTAAAAGCCTTTTTCTCCTAAGTATAAAGCTAAGTGTGCCAATACTTACCTTTTACCCTTTTTACTTAGGAAAAAACCCCCGCCCATTGCATTTTCATATTAATTCTTAACATTATTACATAAATCTCGATATTAACCATTTTCCCATATTAAACTAAATCCCTATATAAAATACCCTACCCCTTAGTTTTAAATAAAAACTATATGAATACCCATATCCTACTACAAATTTACTTATTTTACCTAACCCTAGTAAAACTAAGTTAGTCCCGCAATTAAAACTCACCCGACTCCCTAATCCCTCATTAAGCCCGATCCAATCACTTTAAACCTGCAATTAAAGCCTAAGCTAATCCCAAAATGCTACGATTAAACCCCTGCCCCCCCCCCCCCCCAAATCCTGTTCCTTTCCTTTGCGTAGCTTTTCCACTTGACTACCTTCAGATTGCAATTGAACAGATCCAACGACTCAAATATATATATCAGTTGTGCCCCATGGACTACCTTTGCCCGCCCGATAAGGTGATTGTCCTCCGACCCTTGATGGCTACATGTCAAGCCCCGACGTAGATCGGGTGACCCCTCTCTAAAACCGCCCATGCGACTAAAGCGGTGCGACAACCCTTTAAAACCACCTCCTCGTCATTCCGATAAACTTCCCAACCTTCATAAATATGAATTTCGTACCATTTTTGAAAATTTTCCCGTTAAAGTTTTAAACCCCAAAAACCCGTGTTTTCTCGCCTTTCACTAGTTTTATAGTGTAAACCCATGAAACCCTCGTCACCACCCTACACCTCTGCAATGTGATTTCACCTCCATTTATGTCTAAAACACTGCTTCAAGACCTTTCCCAAGCATCCCTATGCCAGAGAGCCATCAAGCGCCCTTCATGTAGACCAGTGTTTTCTTAAATATTATTGAATTTTTAAGGCTATCAAACTAAGATCACAGCTTGGATAAACAGTTCTGATACTAGTCAAAGAAAATGTTTACTCCAAGACTCGACCAAGAAACTTGTTAAAATACCATATTCAAAAGAAAAAGACCAGTTATATAAGGAACGACAATGAATACCAATACACACAGAACCGAGAAGAAGACAATTATATAGAGCAGTGACATTCAAAACAGAGGAACCAGAATAGAGATGCAGATGAATAAAACACATTGAGACTTGATCAAAATCCCCTTCCTAATGTTGATACACATGAAAAAACAAAAGAATTTACTATCGAAACACACAATAAAAGGTTAAATTGTAACAGTAAAAGGAAAGCCATAGTGAAGGACAAAGACAGGTCATCAAAGTGAAAGAGTATCAGTGACAGAGAGTATCATATGAAAGACAGAAGTAACTAAAGCCTCCAACGTGATGAATTCAACAGCAAGAGCATAAAGAACTAAAAGCAAACCATAATAGCCAGCAACACCACAATAAAAGGGACAACATGAAAGTAGTTCATTAGCTGCCTTTATCTTCCTATGAGAAGATATTTCTATTTCCTAGATTAAATCTCAAGTCATTTTGAGATATTTGTAATAACACCTTAGTATAAATACTTCACAAATCGAAGTATGTAGTGTGGATTCTTAGACATTTCTATAGACTGCTTGATCAAAAGACTATAAAAGCTATTGGAGCATTGAATGAGCCAGCAAGATGGATTGATTAATAAAGACCCGATATTTCAAAGAATTCATGTTCAGAGCGAAGTGTAGACAAGTATTTTATCACGTTGATATTATTCCTTAAAGTTTTCATATTGTTGATCTAAATCTGAATGCCATAATTGGAATATTGTATCAGATTTTTTTATTTACACTTTGTTATAGCAATTAGACAAATCTATGTTTTCTGTAGATAATCTAAGTTAAGGAATTCTTAATTGCTCCTTAGTTTAGGTTGTTTCTTTTAATCTCTAGCAAAGGATTCTTAATTGCCTTTTGTTTTTTATTACTGTCTGAGAATTCTTAATTGCTCTCTCACCCTGGTGAAAACCTTTTCCATCCCTCTAGCCTAAAGACTTGCATTCTACTATGCTATCTTGCCCTTTAAACATTCCCTTTAGTGAGCTAATCCAGTTATGCTGCCCTTCTTTTGACTCCATACGCCCAATTCTCTAGAGACATCATTCTATCCATTTCTTTCAAGAATCCCACCACCCAATCTTCAATACAAATCAAAAACCCCCCTGAACCTTAAGAACTAGCCTAAAATCCCAGCAAACAAAGGTAAATCATATAGAGAGAGCCCTATATGGACTTAGGTTGGCTAGAGCCTAAGCCTAAAAGTTGGTTTGTGGTTACCTTGGTCATTTTCTTTCTTCTAATAACTTCTAGAGAAAATTATGAGTGATAACATGGGGAAAATATTTCTGACTCTAAAATGACTATTTGTGTATTAAATGTTTTGCCACCTAATTGGAGCAGTTTTGTAACTAGTATCTACTCAAAGAAGGATACTAAACCTTTTGATCAGTTATGGGCTTAATGTATCATGGAAGAATCTAGGGTTAAGGCAAAGGATGACATTGAATCAAATGAAAATTCTAAATAATTTGTTGCAAGGTCCAAAAAGATGAAGAAAGGGAAGTATGGAAAATCAAAAGAAAGGCATATATGTCCAAGGTTCAATGATTTGGATGAAATGAGTATGGGAACTTTAAGAGGGATTGTCCAAACAAGATTAACCACAAAATAAAGGAAAAAATTGAAGCTCACATATCTGAAGAAAAGGGAGAACCTAAGAAGAAGCCGAAAGGAAAAGATCCCAAGCATCTTTATTGTTGAAGGAAGCTCTATCTTTGTCACGTTCTTTATGAAATTTGTCTTTTGTTTATTAAGTAGAAAGTAGAGTAGCATGCATTATTTCATTCTCTAGAAGCGTCTTGGTTTTTTTTTTAAACATGGCATCATAGAAAGAAGCATGTGATAGTAGAAGAGTTAGAGTATAATTTATTAATTCTATTTGGTAGAAATCATCTAGCTTTCAAGAATGAGAAGAATGGGACCATATTGCATATTATTGTTCATCCAAGAATTTTATAACATCATGTTAGAGGTAGTCATTTTGCAAAGAGGTATCATCAAGGTCCTATAAGGAGCATCATTTTGGAAGTTTCTTGGAAAAAGCATTATGACATGACTAGTATATATATTCCATCTATTATGGAAACAATACTTCTGAAGGATGAAGGATGCAGATGGTAAAGTTGTAGTGTAAAGGGCATAATAAAAGTATTTCTACTCCTCGGAAAAAGAACCTATCTTCGGAAGGTGTTAGTGTCAGTCTTTCCAGCCTTCCTCCAGTGATCAAATATGCTCTTACAAAGTGTTTTCAGAGTGTTAAGGTCAAATTTTGTCATTTCAAAGAGTCTTCAAACAAAATTTGGTCACTAGGCTTTAGGTCTAGGGTTTGCTTTAACTCCTTCTAAAGTTGCCCAAATGCCAATCTCGGTCACTATTCAGCTGAGTCTATCATCATTCATAGGGTTTTCATTATCATGTCAGTGTCTAATGAGTCATTTTACATCTTGTTCATGCTTCAGTTGTGCCTTGGCAAGTTCATTTCCCTCTCCTAGGGTTTTGAAGCCAATTTCTCTTGGACGGACAAATCATCAGCAAAACTTGTATCGAGATGTTCATACACCTTCCCCTATCCTTAAATTATCTTATCAAACACTTCCCATCACTGAGATCCCCCAAATTATTCATTTTTCCACAAACCCTAGTTTCTAGCTACAACCTGACAATTTTCTAGGTTGGGCCTGTGTTTTGCCCTTTTGGACCCTTTCCCCTCACTCAATCTCTGAGATTCCACTTTCCCCTACTCCCTAACATCCCTCCCTACTCTCAAAAATTTCCCCAAGAATTTAGAAGCCCCCTATCCCCTTCATTTCGTTTCATTTCAACAAAATTCCTTGTTTCACACATCGGGGCAAGTTTCACTCAAATGATGTTCCAGAGCAATAAAAATGAATTTGGGAAAAATGAGAGAGGTTTGTGTCCAAAACATGCCAAATAATAAAAGCCTCCTTCAATTTTTTCACAGGTGTCATGGTTTGAGAGAAATGTCAAGAATACCGTTGCCTCAGGAGAATCAAAGATACCTCTGAAGTGACCTTGGGAAAATCAAGTTTTCTCCTAGCTTAGTTGGCCAAATGATTTTCTTGATGGGTAAAATGATAACTAGACACAAATAGCTTTCCAATGAGCTATCATGAGCTCAATTTGGGATTGAGGAATGCATTCAAAAGTTGACTGCAACAACAATCTTCCTTGAGGCAGTCTCATTTGGCACTTTTTGACCAGTCTTGGGAGATTTGATTTTTGACAGGTCAAATCAACTCAAAATTGAAAAATTTCAATTTTTTTAGAAAGTAGACTCAAATACCTTTCCAACGAGCCCACTTTTGCTCAATTATGACACAGGGAAGGCCTTCAAACAGAGCTGCCAATGTGCGAGACCCGTTGAGAGGTGTGCGACCCGTCAGAGGCTCTCCCACAGTGCAAAAATACAACGTGCGCGACCCGTTGGGAGGTGCGCGACCCGTTGAGCTGTATCTTTGCAAACTCAAAACAAATTTGCTCAAAATCCCTCCAAATCATCAAATTGCTTGAGGTAGGTTCTCCAAACTTGAAAATGGTTGTTGGTTATGTTTAAAGGACATCATGAATGGGTTTAAAGATCAAATTGTGCAAGAGGAAGAGGCTCCATATGGCTGCAATGTGTGATTATTAAAATGTGCTAGGGATTATTGCTGTTCATGTTTTCTCCCTTATAATTATTTCCCTCTTTCCCCTTTCCACTTCCCTTGTATTTCCATGTAATTTCCCTTTGTTAAATTGTAAAATAAATACAAACCCTACCCCTCTCCCTAAACACTAAAACTCAAACCCTAACCCTACCTCTCCATATGCCCATGTAAACACATGAATTTGATGATGCATGTGCAGTGATGTTTGCAATGTATTCCCTAAATTCCCTGTTATTCATATATTCCCAATTCCTGGTGCAAAAGGTCCCTCCCCTAACATTTCCCTCATGTTCTTGTTCCCTTGAAACAGCATAGAGTTCAGCACTTTCTGCAGGCAGCGAAAGCAGTTCAGTTTGTCCACTTTGCTCCTAAACCATGTCAGAAACTGAAACCATGAGCAAAATGATGACCATTCATCATCTACAGAGGTTGAGGTACAGAGGAGGTCACATAGAGGTGAAAAGGGTGGTCATCATAAGGGAGAGGAGCTCACCTCTTTGACCGATTTGCAGAGGTGGATTTTACAAGGCAAAACTGAAAGTGTTTCAAAGGAGGTTGAGCGAAGCACTAAAACGGAGAAAGAGGCCGAATCCCCTCTGTATCTTGGCTGAGGCTTCAATCAAGGATCATGGCACCCACTAGCCTAGCCACAACACAAATCCCAAGAAATTTTGAGAATTTTGGAATTTTTTGGAAATTTACAGGTTTTGGCTTCTCAACGAGTCTCACCCTCGGTGAGACCCTTTGTCCCGGCAACTCCATTTTACAAAAACTCAGCATTTCTGGATTTTTCATGAAAATTTACACTTGCTCATCCATTATTAAGAAATTTCATCAAGTTTTGGGCCTCAAGAAAGTCAAAATACATGAAAAATTTGACTTTCTGCCCCTTTTCTGAGTTGCAGAAGCAGTCTTGGGAGAATTGAGTTTTGACTGGACAAATGACCTCCAAATTCAAAACTTCTGGTTGGGTTGGAAAGTAGACTCTTAGACCTTTCCAACGAGCTATCCTACACCCAATTCTGATATCAGGAAGGCCTCCAAACAGAGCTCCAAAGTGTGAGGCCCGTTGAGAAAAGGTGTACGACCCGTTGAGGAAATGTTGCCAGATTTGACCAGTTCAGCCCAAAAATTCCAGTTTTGACCTTTTTCGACTTTCTGAGGTTAATGATGATCTTAATGGATGTAATTGTGACACTTTTTGGATACTTTTACTCTTGTTTAACTCTTCTAGAAGATTCATTCATGAAAAGGGTAAAAATTAAATGAATGAA
>APFE031308152.1:41789-59224 GCA_000404065.3 Pinus taeda | reverse complement strand
TGTGTTTCATTTTCCTTCTATATTTCTGCATATTAAACAAATGAAGTGATAAAGTAAGAATTCATGCTTGTCATGCTCTGCTTTTAAGTTTGTTTAATTTTGATGTTTTCTACTGTTTAAAGAGAATTCAAATTCATTGTTTGCTCTATTTAGCCTTCTCTCTTTCATTCCTGACCATTCACTTCAGTCAAAGACATTAGCACGGCCTCCTACCTCGCCCCAAAGACTCCCCTGCAGAAACTGTGTCCCATCCCCGCAGCCAAATTTGCCCTCTCCTCAACTTGCCACCAAAAACCCAAAAACCCCAAAATAAAATTCTTTTATCAGTTTACTAGCCTAATATCAGTGTTACTTTGTTGGTCTTCTCCCTAATTGAAAATTTTACAAGATAGACCGGAGAGAGCCTTCTCCTGCCCCGTAGGGCTAGCTACGAGGCTGAATGGTTTGATGTAGCTTTGAGGTTTGCCTTTCTCAGCCTGAGGTGAAATTTCAAATGCTAAAAGATCCCAAGCATCTTTATTGTTGAAGGAAGCTCTATCTTTGTCAGGTTCTTTATGAAATTTGTCTTTCGTTTATTAAGTAGAAAGTAGAGTAGCATGCATTATTTCATTCTCTAGAAGAGTCTTGGTTTTTTTTTTTAAACATGGCATCATAGAAAGAAGCATGTGATAGTAGAAGAGTTAGAGTATACTTTATTAATTCTCTTTGGTAGGAATCATCTAGCTTTCAAGAATGAGAAGAATGGGACCATATTGCATATTATTGTTCATCCAAGAATTTTATAACATCATGTTAGAGGTAGTCATTTTGCAAAGAGGTATCATCAAGGTCCTATAAGGAGCATCATTTTGGAAGTTTCTTGGAAAAAGCATTATGACATGACTAGTATATATATTCCATCTATTATGGAAACAATACTTCTGAAGGATGAAGGATGCAGATGGTGAAGTTGTAGTGTAAAGGGCATAATAAAAGTATTTCTACTCCTCGGAAAAGAACCTATCTTCGGAAGGTATAAGAAGTAGGCTCGTTTAAAAAAGAATGGCTAGATGGTTGTATGGACACAAAGTTATGCATATTTTAAGTAACTCTTCTCTATGATAAGGTTCATATCTACAAGAATCATGCAAGAAAATTTGGTTGTGAGATTATGCTTGGTAAGTCTTCCATATGGCTACATAATGCTCAAAAGAAGAAACTTGACATGATTTGGAATGGATGGAGATCAATATTCTCATACAAGATTGCATGACATAAATATAATGATATTGGTAAACATCAAGCATAGTCTCCAAAAGAAAGAAAGGGAGCCAATAATGATAACTCCAAGGAAGACATTCTAACTTGGTAATCAAGTTCGATTCATGGACACCTTGACTGAAATGGAGGCATGGAGAAGGACTTGTGTACAATGTGGAGATAGATTATATGAAAGAATGTTAATCTCAAAAGACTCAAGCAAGAAAATACTTTGATTAAGGGACCATCATGATAAGGTAAAAATGATATTTAATATTTTGATATTGGTTATCTGGTTGACATATTGTTTTCTACTAGGAAGGATGTTGCAGAAATACATAATGACATTGAGGAAAGTTCAAATATTAACATTATACTCGATTCAAAGAACATTTGGATTGAGTAATTGTTTTAGATAATCCTTCAATGACTATGAACTCAATATGTTTATATCACCATCTTGGAATTGAAAGGTAGCATTGTAAGAAGACAACCTGATGTCCATGTTCCTACATCAACAAATATCACTTTCATGTTTAGAGGGAGTTGTGAATAGCTTGAAGTTTGATAAGGCTTAATATAATTCCTTCATTGATGATGGCTACAAGAAAGTGATATGCAAGATTGATGGCCTGAATCCTGTCACAAGATTGGAGGGAGAATATGGATCTACAATATCTAGGAAGAAAGAAAGCTTAATATGATGAGATACAAAGGAAAGAAGGAGCCATGCAAATATCTCCATGAAGAAATGGTAGCTAATATAATTATGGAAACAAGATAGAAATATTGTGGTTATAACTTTCAAATTGCAAGGAAGTGAAAGAATCTCCTCTATGCTTTAGAGGGAGTAGGAAGCCTCCTTAATAATTGTGAAGGAGAAAGGATCTATTTCCTCAATCAAGTGGGAATAGGGATCTCCTATCTGAGAGGGAGTGATGATAAACATCACATTGGCATTCTCTTCTTCATGTGTCATGCATTAGGCCAAGATTAACAATCGTATGTCTAAGTGAAGGCCATGGAGAGTGAATGGTGGATAGAGGATTGGATAAGCATATGTGATTTCCTTGAGGACAGAAAATCTAAGATAGGAAGTGGATTGACTCTCCTTGAGGATTGGAAAAATATCCAAGATAAGAGTGGTCAGAGAGGACCGATATTCTTTGAGGATTTGGAATCCAAGATAAGAATAATACTAAAAGGACATAGCAAGTGAACATCTGGATGGGGTATGTAACTTGAAGAGGTAGTGTAGTATCTCACATAAATCCTTCAACATTATGCTCTTATGTAAGAAAGAGATTGTCAAGTTAAGGGCTTACTATGTTGACAATGTTGGTCATGACATCAATGCTTAAAGATGACTTATCAATCTGAATCTTCTTATGAGAACTCTTTAGTTTGAGAATGACTTTGTACCATTTGTACAATTATGAATACATCCCTAGTTAAGAGGGATTTCTGGAAAATGTAACTAGTTTTGATGTTCATAATTGTCAATGTACTCAAGTCATTATGTATATCTTATGTTACAAGAAAAAATAAGAAATAAAAATATTGTTTTAAGCATGGGTTTCATGCTCCATTTTGATGGTCATCTAGGTCAAGCACGTTCTTCATGCTTCTAAGGGTTTTCATGTCAAAATAATATTTTTCTTGAGTCAAGAAAGTCCTTTTCAATTGTATAATACCTTATTGGGAAGGTTGTAACATGTAAAAGATATTTATTTTGAGTCTCGAAAGTTCTATGAGCCTCCAAGCACAAGTCGGACTTGGTATTGACAAGTCGGCCTAAATAAGGGTATTCAACCTCATGGAAAGCCTATAAATAGAAACAAATTCGACCTCATTTGATCACCAATTCAATCTCTCAAGAAAAAAATCGATCTAAAGTTGGGAACATCAATAAAGTTAGAGAGAAGATCAAGAAAGTAAGGAGAATTCAAGGAGAAGATGAAAAATTTGTTTTTGGGCCATTTTCCCTCACACATGTGAAGAAAATAGGGTTTTTGCAGCTATTACAAGGCCAAAGATTGCAGGTTGAAGTTACAAGTCAAAGTTGGGGGCCGTAGTTGAAGTTGGAAGTTTTTTGAAGCAGGATTGATGTTAGTTTTTGTAGCATCAGATGTGTTCTAGCCACAAAATTTGGTAGAGAGGCTAAAATACATGAGATCTCGAAAACCAAAAATTGTTTCTAGAAATTCCACATAGAGATGGATTAATTAGATTTTTAACCATTTTTTAAATATTTCCTAAGTCTAAACTTAGGGAATATGGTTAATTAATTAAAATTAATTAAGTCAAGGTGTGAATAATCTAGAAACTCAAACATATCGACTCTAAGATGATCCTAGCCATTGGTTAAGTTTTAATCTTGGACGTTGGTGCTCCAGCAGTGGATTATAAGAAGAAGTCGATGGGCATTTGGAGAGGACAAACTAGAAACACCAAAAGTTCGATTTCCTTGGCAGATCGATTTGGAGAGAGAAACAAAAGTAGTTGTAGATACAAAGATCGAAGTAGAGAGTGAGGGGCAGGGATAGTGGGGCTAGAGGAAATTTTCCAAATCCAATGAGTGCATTTGTAAAGAGGCAGAAATACCATAATGAGGTTGACGCAGGGATTGCACATAAGCATCTAAAGGCTAGTTTGATTTAGCTGGAGAGAAGTCGAATTTCAGTTCTTTAGGCCAGGAAAGGGTTCCAGAAGGTTAGAGAGACAATTTCTTAGCTAGTGGCTAGAGGAATTTTTCCATATCTAGTGAGTGCACTTGCAGAGAGGCAGAAGTACAAGAGTGAGGTTGACATAGGGGCTATGCAGAAGCATCTAGAGGTCAGTTTGATTTAGCTGAAGAGAAGACGAGTTTCAGTTCTATAGGTGGGGAAAGGGTTCCAAAAGGCCGGAGAGATAATTTCTAAGCTATTGGTAGACATGACAACTATAGGAGAAGTTAATTTAGGTTGAGCGTGGCAAATACTGCGCTAGGGTGACGTAGGCTAGAGCAGAGGCAATTTAGAAGATTCACTTGGAGCTACAACTAGAGCCCGACTTTCAAATATTTTTCTCTGTAGGATTGCCAGATTTTGGTATCCAGCTATACTCATAAATGTTCTCTCATTGCTGCATAATAATAAAAACCTCAACCGTTGCATGGATTTTCCCAAGTTAGGTTTTTTTGGGGACATTTGTCCAAAAATAACGGTGTCATTTATGTGTGTGTGTTCTAGAATTTCTTAGTTTCCAGTGATATTATTTCCTGATTTTTTTATTTGTGAATATTGAAATGTGTGCTTATTTCTATGTTGTCATAGAAATAAACTGAATAATTAATTTATCAATTAGAAGAAATAATACTAGTTGCTGCAATAGGGTTTTAGTTTTGAAATTTTCATAATCGACTCTTGTTGTTTGGCTCGATTTTGACCTTATTGGAAATGATTATTGGAGGGATGACTTGGCACTTGGAGGACGAATTGGTCTATGGTTTTGGGTTTTGGTTTTCTCATTTGAAGCAAATTCTATAAGAATAGAAGAGATTATTTTTGGGTTTTCCCCTTGGAGGGATTTCTCCCTGGCTTGGAGCTTAATACTTGTGTCCATTGTCTTTATTGTTTTTACTCTTAATAATTGTTTGATGAACATATCTAATAAGGAAACATAAGAAGATAAATAAAGTTCACAAGCAATTATTAAGGTTGAAGGAGAAATTGAATTAATAGTTTCCTTGCAACATTCTCCAACAAAACCCACACAAACCAATTGATCTGCACCTCGTGGGTGACTTCGACACTAATTATTAGTACTTTGTGCTTCATTTGTAGACCAATTTTATTTGGCTCCGAGTCTTTTACTTGTTAACGAAGTTTTATATCAGTAAGTGTCTTTCTATGCTAGTTAACAAAGTTTTATGTTAGGTTGTTTCTTTTCATTATTATGAAAACAAGTTTAATTGTCCTACAAGAAAATGATAATGAAGAAAAAGTGGTAGCATCCATTAAAAAGGCTCTTAGGCCATAAAGTAGACATGTCTAGGTGAATGCTTGTATGAGACTCTATGAGATCCCCACTGTTGAAGGGTTTATTTTACTAAATTCTAGAATCTTATTCACTACCTTGTTTTCTAGTTTATTTAAATAGTCATTGTAGTACTCTAGGTTATTGTTTGTACAATTAAATATATTATTTTTGTTGACACTTAATCTTTGGGATTAGGAAATTTATGTAAATAGAAAATAAGGAGATTAGGAATATGAAGAGACACTCGAAGGTGAAGCCCAAGAGTCTCTTCCTCCATGTATATATCCATGAGCAATATTAAGGCAAAAACACAATTTGCATTATGGAGTTACCTCCTGGCCTAACATGGTATCAAAGCCAAGTCCCAAAATTAGCCTTTATTTGTAACTCCCTTATGCCATTTCCGCAATCTTCTCCATTTTTGCAGTCTATCGGGAATGGTTATGCCCTTATTCCTATTGAGGTACCATTCACTTCTATTACATGATTTTTCTAGTTATAAATATTTAGTATGTGCTGTGATTATTCAAGAATCCTTTTTCTGGGTGTGGAATTCAATTGAAACTTCTGAGATGGTTTGTGATTTTTTCTTGAATTGCTAAGCATTGAGGTATACTAGTGCAAGGTGTTCTCCCTCACTGCACATTTGACTCCTTTAGTGTTTTCTGGTTTGTTCTAGTGCAAGATTACAACCTTTTGTTTGTGAATTTTGTAGTTTATGAATATTATAAATTGGGTCTTCAAGTTCACTATTGGCATACACAATCCCCATTCTCAACTGTGCTCCTAACAATGGTTTCTCCTTTTGACTACGGTCCGGTCCCTCGCCATACCACACTCAGCTTCACTACCTCCCCACACAGGTGACTCCTTGCCTCACTCCCATAGAACCCTTGGCCCTCACAAGCTCCGTTCGAGTCACTATAGGGATCCATACCATAATTGGTTGGCGTCCTGCAACGATACCTCCAATACACCTATCCCAAGATCATCCTTGGGATTCCCTACGTTGTGCACAATATCCATCGATCACAAATCGTAGCTCCTCGTTATCGCACAACCAGATTCCTCACCACATTTGATTTCTCCCCTCCACCCTCTCACTCACAGTTGCCACAGTTGCTCAGAGCCTCGACCTCTCGGCCCTCTCCCTCAAGCCTTAGTCCCTCGGCTCTAGTTGCTCATTATAACATGTTACTCCCCTATTCGACTCCCAATTGAACCTCCCCCACATACAACCTCCCCATAGTAAAAAATCCCCCAAGTAATACATCTGTCCTATATATCAGAGTGCAATTTTTAGAATTTTTACACCATAAGTGCATTTTTTTCGACCAAAACTGCTTATTTTTCCACCAGAAGTACATTTTTTTTGCAATGCACATATTTTTAATGCAGTCATTGATATCTATTTTGGATTAGTTCTCTCGAGTAAAGAGAACTATCCTAAATGGTCATGGAAGATAAAACAAACTCTCATTTTCAATGAGTTGTGGAAAGGACTTTGTGTAGGAGAAGGAGATAATGAACTTGCAAAGCCCACCTCTTATAAGGAGATCACCATTTGGGAAAACAAGAAAAGAAAGGCCTATGCCTTGATTGCAGCACCTATAAATGAAGACGTGAATCACCATATTTCACCATTTTCAAATGCTTTTGAAGCCTTACATAAGTTGAAGGAACTCTATGACTCACACTTTGAACTTGAAATTATCCAATTGATGATTAAATTGTTCAATCTTGAATTGAAAAATGATGACCCTCTTGCTTTAGCATCAAAAGTAAGATCTATTATGCATGATATCAAAATCACTGGTGTTTAAATAGGCATTCCTCTTATAGCTTATGTTAAGGCACTATATCCCACTTATTCAAATTATCTTAAGTCATTGCAAGGAAGTGGAAACCTCAAGGAGATTACTTTTGACTCCCTTGAGAAGAAGTTTGTTGAGAGAGAGAAGAATTTTGGGAAGAAGACAACTCCCTAGTCTTCTGAAGAAGTTGTGTGTCTTGCACATAAAGAGAAGAATCATGCACAAGATTCTTATAGTGGAAGAGGTGGCCGAAGAGGAAGAGGGAGAAGGAATTTTAGAGGCAGGGGGGGCAAACAGTTTCAAGGAGAAAACTCTGATCTTCATTGCATATGTTGCAATAGAGATGGACATGATGCATCCAGATGTAAGTTGCATTGGGACATAATTGAGTAGGAAAGAAATGAAGCTAAAGGTAAAACCCATGACAAAGAGAAAGGTAAACCACCTAAATCCTCTCATTATGTTGTGGCACATTGTAATTTTGGAGTAACTGAAGACTTGTTTAATGCTTCACATGCTTCATGGAAAAATGATTGGTTGCTTGATTTAGGAGAAACTTATCACATGAACTTTAGAAGAGATTTTTTTGAAGAATTTACTAACAATGTTGATGGAGTAATATACTTTTCAGACAAATCAAAACTCAAGCCATCAGGGCTTGGCACCATCAGGCTTAAATTCCCTGGTTTTCTCGATTTTCTTCTACATGATGTTTTATACCTCCCAGAGTTGAGGGGAAACTTGTTGTCCTTGTTATACATATACCAGCAAGGACACTCCATTCATATGTTTGATGCCAATGTTGAGGTCAAAAAAGCATCAGATTGCTCACTTTTCATGACAGAGATAGAAGAAGAAAGACTTCTAAAGTTGCAAGGTACCTCTGCTTGTGCACAAAACTTCTCATAGATTTCTCATTACGATGAAGGTACATTTCCATCAAGTCTTTTATGACATGCTATATTTGGACACTTGAGTTATGATAACCTTCGTATGTTGAAGAAAAGTGGTGTTACTAGTTTTCCTACAATTCCTAGGAAACTTAAGCAATGTGATGATTGTATTCTAGGAAAGCATAGAAAATGGTATTTTCATGATTTTCATTCCAGAGCACATAGAAAACTTGAACTTATTCATTCAGACTTATGTGGCCCAACGCATGTTCCTTCGGCAAATGGAAATAAATATATGATGTCATTTATTGATGACTACACCATAATGCGTTGGGTTTATTTATTGAAGAACAAATTTGATTTTTTCAAACATTCAAAAACTTTCATGCATGGATTGAAAATTATGCACAATTTCATATTGGCTCTATCCACACTGATAATGGAAAAGAATACACTTCAAATGAATTTGAAAACTATCTTCACCGGCATGGGGCCAAACATCAAACAACTATGCCTTATAATCCCCAATAGAATGGAGTAGCTAAAAGAATGAACAAGACAATCTTAAATATGGTACGTTTCATGATGTTTTTCAAGAATGTAAAATTGATGTTTTGGGATGATGCAGTTCTATGTGCAGTATATATAAATAATAGGTGTCCATCTAATGTTATTAGAAACAAAACTCCTTATGAAATGTGGTATGGCCACATTCCTTTGGTAAAACATCTCAGGGTCTTTGGTTCCACCTGTTATGCCTTGATATCAAAGGAACAAAGAAACAAACTTGGTGTAAGGAGTCATAAGTGCATCTTCTTGGGGTATTCAAATACATCCAAAGCATATCGTCTCTATGAGAAGTTAATAAGAAGTTTGTTGTATCTAGAGATGCAATATTTCTTGAATTTTCCAAGGTTGACAACGTTGTTGAGCCACAACTTGATCACTTGGATAGATTCGAACATGCAAAGTCGTTCCAATAATTTGATAATCAAATTCCACATCTTGAAGGGGGGATTCCTATATTGGATCAATCTATGGAATCTTCTTTTGAATCACTCTCTCCCCCATATGAAGCTCCAACCACTGATGACAATTTGAGTGATGTGATTGATAGAATTGGGAGACTCAATCTTGATTCAGTCTCAACTCATTCAACCGAGCAGCATGGGCCATCTCAAAAAGGTCCTCCAAAATGGCTAACAAAGACACTTTAAAGTGTTCATCCTGTTGAGGTTGGAAAGTCAGGAACAAGAAATTCAACTAGGAAAAATGCAGGTGATGTAGACAATTCTGATTCACCTATTGATATGGATGTTTCTTATGATTGTGAATTGAATATATCTTTAGATTTTGAACCATCTTCCTTCAAAGAATTTACTTCTCATTATGAATGGAAAGAAGCGATGCAAAAGGAGTATGATGCCTTGATAAAGAATGACACTTGGAAGTTGGTTGATCCTTCACTGGGAACCAAACCAATTGGCTGCAAGTTGGTCTACAAGAACAAGTACAAATTTGATGGCTCACTTGACAAGCACAAAGGCAGACTTGTGGCAAAAGGTTTTTCACAAAATGAAGGGGTCAATTATGAGGAGACTTTATCCCCCACAACAAAATGGGCTACAATCTGGACACACTTTGCCTTGGCAACTCAAAACAGCTGGAATGTCCATCAAATGGATGTAATTTTTTTTTGCTTGAATGGAGATATGAAAGAGCATGTTTTTATGTCCCATCCAAAAGGATTTGTTGTGAAGGGCCAAGAACACAAGGTATGCAAGCTTGTGAAATCCTTGTATGGCCTCAAGCAAGCACCATGAGCTTGATATGAAAAGTTAACTAAGGATCTTTTGACACTTAACTTCAAACATTATGATCTTGATGGTGCAACTTTATTTGTCAAGAAAGTTGGCAAAAGAATTGTATATCTTGTGGTGTATGTAGATGATATTTTGATGACATGGAACAATGAGAGCTACATTACATCCATAAAGAAGGAATTGAGGAAAGGTTTTGAAATGACTGACTTGGGCTATGTTCACTACTATCTTGGTATTGAAGTAACTCAACATCCGAAGTTTATATTCCTCTCTCAGAAGAAGTACATTGGAGATCTATTGAACAAGTTTGGCATGGTTGAGTGCAATCCTTTGACTAATCCAATGGAATAGAACTTGAAACTCGCGTCCATTAAATGAAAAGAATTCGAGGATGCAAAAAAGTATAGACAACTTGTAGGAAGTCTCAACTACCTGACTACTACCAACTTCAGACATTTCATTTGTTGTTGGAATCCTCTCCAAATTTATGCAAAAGCCTTTTGAAGGACATTGGTCTGCTACAAAAAGAGTTCTAAAGTAATTGAAGGGAACTCAAGACTCTAGACTCAAGTATACACAGGTGGGTGACTTCAACTTGATTGGATACTATGATTCAGACTTCGATGCAGATAAAAAAATTGGGGTATCTACTTCAGGTTATGCTATGAGTCTTGGATCGGGAGTTGTCTCTTGGAGGTCACACAAACAATCAATTCCAATAGATTCCACAACAGAGGCTAAATATGTGGCAGCAGTCGAAGCAACAAAGGAAATTGTGCGGCTCAGGAAATTTCTGGAAGATTTGCAGGTGAAACAAGTGCATTAAACTCCACTCATGATTGACAACACTTCTGCAATAAAGTTGGCCAAGAACCCAAAGTTCCATGATTGAACGAAACAAATCAATACAAAATACCATCTGATTCAACATCATGTTGAGGATAAGACAATCCATCTACGCCATTGTTCCAAAAATGAGCAGATTAGAGACATATTCAGCAAAGAACTTGGAAGGGAAAAGTTCGAAAGATTCAGAATGATGCTTGGACTCACCAACATCCCTTCAGATTAAGGGGGGGAATGTTGACACCTAATCTTTGGGATTAGGAAATTTATGTAAATAATGTAAATAGAAAATAAGGAGATTAGGAATATGAAGAGACACTGGGAGGTGAAGCCCAAGAGTCTCTCCCTCCATGTATATATCCATGAGCAATCTTAATGCAAAAACACAATTCACATTGTGGAGTTACCTCCTAGCCTGACAACTTCCGTAGTTAGATCTATTATTGCTATAAATATGTTTTTGTTATCATATTTTTGTTGTTATTTCAAGTAGATTGTTTTTTTTCTTCTTAAATCTAGAGCTTAGTCAATATTCATGTTAGTCTTGTTTTTTATTCCATGACATTTCAACTCATACTAGTGGTAGCAAAGCACCATCATAGCCTTATGACAAGATTCTAGAATGATAACATTCTCAACCACCTAGGATGGATAAAAATGAAAATTAGAAATAGTGTTATCTATGGAAGAAGCAATCAAATCTCCAGTGGATGGACTAATGGAGGCTATCCACTAGATACATGCACAATGGTATAATAACTATGAACCAAACCAATTTTTTTTCTAGATCATGGGTTATTTGTCCTTGGTCTCCTTAATGATATTAATCAATGGGTCTTCCTCTGTTTTTTTCACACCCTCAAAATGGCTTAGGCATAGATGTACTTTGTTTTCACTAATGTTCCTTCAACTAATTAAATTAATAGAGGTTTGGTTCTAGGCTTAGTGAAGAGTTACCATTATGAAGGATGTTAGGACCCTTTTGAATTTGAAGAAGATGTTATGGGTGAAAATTTACAAGATGGAAATGTAAAGATAAGGTCTAATATAGATATTCTTCCCTCCATTACTCTTTAGTGTTGACAGAAAGACCCCGATTTATTGTTTGTTTTTTGAGAATTTCTTGCAAAATTAAAACTTGGCTCTCAAGCATTCAAAGATTAGGTAATGAATAGTGAGTGAAGAATTCCTATCTTTCCCAACCTCTATGCTCACCTACAATCAACTATTTTCAATCCCAAGTATGTAAATATGTTCTTCTTGGTGCTAAATTAAGTTAATTTCAAGAATGCTAAAAATTGGCAATGGAGAACATAATCTAAACTACCTAGCGCATGTGAGAGTACTAGAATGAAAACTAGAGTGAAAGACAGAGAGAATCAATGACAATAATGGTTAACCTCACTTTTGACTAGGGGAATGTAGGATATTTTACACTTCCATGATGATTGTCCTTAATTGATGCTTGCATAACTATGTGAAAAGACTTCTCCCACCAACATTTTATATGCATTCAATGATAGGTTGATAATTCAAAGAAGGTGGTTGGATCCCTTTGAGGCACATGTTGAAAATAAATAAATTTGAAGGTTGAGATTTGGCAATAGATGATTTATTTTCACATAGAACCCCTTTCCTCTTCTCCTTTAGTATAGCCCTCTCATGTTAGACACATCCATCTTAAACGATTTTATATAACATTTGGATTTAATATTTACATAACTTGAATTCATTATGTGGTAAGACTACCATAGGGTCCATATAAATATATTTATACCATACAAGCCTAGTTATTCATTAGTCAAACCCTGAATTTGAACTTTACACTAGAAATCCATGGTAGCATATTTACAACATTTTCATAACGTAAGATAATACACACTAAGAGTAAAAGCCGGAATATTACATTAGAATTCTTTCCATTTTTTTCTTCACAAAAGCTCAACCCTATAATCTAGAAGCATTGACCTTGAAGTGTAGGTTTTCCCTAAAAAAAAGCACACATTATTCCATATAGCAGAACCTATATTGACATTTAAACTAGCTATTATACACTTCAATAAATCACATTGAAAGTCATGTACTTACAACCACAATAAATCATGTCTTTTTAGATCCTTGTATAAATACACTCAATTTTAGGTTTTTGGTATGTAATCAAAGATATTGTAATATAATCACATTTGACATTTGAGCTAACAAACTACCGAACTTTATAATAAAATTATGAAAAAAACTTAACATAAAAAATAGCATTTTAACCAACTTAAACTATACATAAAAAAAAAACTTGGTTACTACAAAATCTAGTAATGAGAAATAGCTATACTATTCTTTTAAACCCAACCCTCATTCATAAAGATTTAATTGATAAAAAATCTTGGTAATCACACAACTTTTAGATAAAAAATTTTTTAGGAAAACGCTAATTTTAATATTCCATTATTATGTTTAAGCAAAATAAAATTTTACCAACCACAATAAACATTATAAATATGCTTTATTACAATTTACTTTATTTGGAGCAACATTAACCCTAATCAATCTTTTAATATAATTTTTAATTCAAATTTCATAACTCTTTCCCTTAAAATGCATCCTATGCTAATTCATGAACTGATTTTGATAAGCAAAGATATCATTACATCCATCATTATAATATCCTACAATATAACCTCCCCTCTATTTGGGCAATTTTTGCTCAACCGGCGGTCTCACTCATCCCTGATACTGGAGCCATGTTCTTCAGGTACTTTGCTTCATACTTCGCATCTCAGCTTTACCCTCGGGCGGCAGCGGCCGCTGCAGCAGTATTCCCACCATTCCCACAGGTTATTTTGTTGAAACTATCATGGCTTTCTACAGCTACTGCTGTGAAGGACAGGTCCACAGGCTACCCGGAACAGGAGAACAGGGGTCTCATGTCAGATTTCTTACTCAGCGAATGCGGGCTGTGTCAATCTGAGCTCTTACATGTCCTCAAACTATTGCCATACTTGGTCAGAGTGGGATCCACTGATTGCGCCCAACAAGCAGTTCGGTTCTTGAGAGATTTAGGATACACGGAACAGCAGGTAAGGAAGGTCATTCTCAGAAACCCATCTTTTCTTACTCTGATTGCTGAGAGGCAGTTCAAACCCAAGCTTGAGTTCATGAAAACATTGGGCGTTAACACAGAAGACTTCGGAAATGTCATATCCCGTTGTCCCAGATTTGTTGCTTGCAATCTAGAGAAAACCTTGTGTCCTAATATCCTTTATCTTCAAAACCGATTCGGATCAGAGGCTGATATCTCCAGGTTTATCAAATTGGCACCTCGGATTTTACATATAAGGAACGGGCCTGAAATTTTTGAAAGGAGATTGAAGCATTTGGCAAGTTTTGGCCTCCGGGAAGATGAGAGCAAGGAGCTTGTTAGTAGCTTCCCATGTGTACTAAGTATTTCCATTGATAAAGTGCAGAAGATCATGGAATTTTTCATTCATACTGTAGGGCTTCCTGCAAAGTTTGTTTTGGCATATCCTCGAGTCTTGAATTTCAGTTTGGAGCGTAGGATCAAGCCTCGCTACAGGGTGTTGATGTCTCTAAGTGCAATCCAACCTTCCAATAGTCTTCCGAATATTTATACTGTGGTTTGTTCGAGTGATTCAGTGTTCCTCGAAAGGTATGTTAAGTGCAGCCCTCATGCCACGAAGTTACTTGAAATTTACAGTGGCAAGCCTGTTGATCTAGACTTTATCCAATGACAATGCCATCTTCTAAGAGATTAGAAATTCGAGTATTCTACTATGATTAAAGTACATTAGCCCAGGGATCATTC
This sequence comes from Pinus taeda, assembly GCA_000404065.3. Classification (NCBI taxonomy): domain Eukaryota; kingdom Viridiplantae; phylum Streptophyta; class Pinopsida; order Pinales; family Pinaceae; genus Pinus; species Pinus taeda. Next base: position 44,769 of record APFE031308152.1, on the reverse strand, counting down.
ACCGATTAGGATTCAGTGAGATCCTTTCAGTTAATATTGTTGTAACAATTAGCATAGTTAGAAGATAATCATTCTGGGTATGATGCACTCAGCACAGGGAAGGGATTTTGTTTTGCCCAGTTTACTTTCACATCACAATTATAATCAACAAGCATTATTGAAGGATATTCCGTTGTAATATAGTCACTGAGAAATGATCTCTTTGGATTTCATTAGGTAACACAGTTTTGAAAGATGCAAAAATACTCTCATTACCAGAGAATTTGTTGTTTGCTAATAATTTTGCAACGACCATGTATTGCTTCTCCCTTTTAATTATGACAAAGATCGATGGGAAATTTTTTACTTTGTTTGAAGGAAAAGGTAAATACCAAATTTCATGGGCGAATGCAGGGCGCTTCTCAATTCTGATGTCCTTTATAGTGTCATGAATTGTTTGTTTTCTGATTAGCTATATCTTTGAAAGTTTACCTGAGAAGTTCATTGAAGTTTTGCATCTCGTCTTTTTTTATGAAATCATTACAAGATGATCTCTCATAAGAGTGATAAACTACTTCTTTTAATCAGCTTCAGGGAAACAATCCTAAGGTCATGAGTTTGTTTATAGAGTCCCCATTACAATTAAGTATATATCATTACAATTAAGTATATATCAGTTAGTTGAAGTTTCCGTTGTTAATTAAACAAGTTTAATTATTCCACATGAAAAATATGTGGAGCAAAAGTGGGAGTTTTCATTATCAAAAGGCTCCTGAGTCTTAGAGTAGGGATGTCTGGGTGAATGCTTGTATGGGAGTCTGTGAGAGACATGCTGTTGAAGGGGGCTATTTTATCAATAATGTGAAGAATTCTGCAATTTTGTTTGTTGGTTTGTTTCTGAGTCTCTATAATTAACTGTTGCATTGATTTAAATTATTGTTCTGCACAGTTAAAGATAGCATTGCCATTGTTGGATTTCTTGCTCAACTAAATATATCACTGTTATTGCTGAATCTACTCCACTATAGTTATAGTTAAATATACTGCTGTTATCATAATTTTGTTGCTATTTTCTGCAGTGGAGATCAGCCTTTTGTTACAGAAAAATCAGTTTGTTGTTGATAGATGTCACTGATTTGGGCCTGGCTTTTACAATAGTATTAATTTGCATGTTAATCTTGTCGTTGAAGATGAGGAAAACTGAAAATCAGAAAGAAAGAAGAAAGAAAGAACAGAATACGCTATCAAGATTGACTAGTGGAAGCCGTGAAATAGATGAATCACGGTGTATCATGACAATGAATTGAACCCAGTTGGTTGAAACCCCCTCTGCTAAGTCATTGGTCCTCTGTCATGAGGCTCAGTTCTCCTTTCTCCTTTGGTCCATCCAGGTCAAGCCTGGACAGTTGAGTTGGCTGGGTGTGAGACTCCTCTGGATGGGCTAGGGGTTGAAACCCCCTCTGCTAAGTCATTGGTCCTCTGTCATGAGGCTCAATTCTCCTTTGGTCCATCCAGGTCAAGCCTGGACAGTTGAGTTGGCTGGGTGTGAGACTCCTCTGGATGGGCTAGGGGTATTGTGAGGTTCAAAAAGATGACTATGAACTGAACCCTAACACATTGGTTACATCCATGGCAAGACATTGGTTATATCCCTGGCAAACTGAGAATGTAGGGATAGTCCAGATGAGGAAGACGGTTTCCATGCACCTGGAAACCCAATAAGAGAGGCAAGAAAACATAAGCATTTTCAGGAATAACCTAATGGAAATTTGTTCCTAATGGGAATACAAGGGGAACAACAGGGGGATTCACATCCATAGGTGACTAGGAGAGGACGCCCGTTATGAAGTTCGTCGGAATAAATGACGGTCTTAACCGAGGGTTTGGATCGGGAAGTTACAAACCGCTTCTTCATGGGCATCATACTGACATTATTCGAAAGAATTTTATAAACAAGGAGGTTGTTAATTTTTTTTTTTTTTTTTAAATATGTGAGTATCTTTATAATTAATCTCTTGATAATTCGATTTAATAAATAGATTTAATAAAAATAGGTTAATAATAAAAATAGTTGTAATAAATTATTAATTTAAAATCTCCAATTAATCAATCTAATTCTAAATAAGATCATCATAAATAAAAATTATGAGAATTAAAAAAAACCTTAATTTAATAAAAAAACCTTAAAATATGGATAATAATAATTATTAAGCAACCGACTTTCATCTCTTTCTTAAATCAAAACAACTCACTTCATAACTATTTAAAAGTCTCATTTAGCTCTTTTACTATCAACATTCAAAAATAGTCTTCATTATGGATCCCTGTTGGGATTTGAAATGTTGATAGAATATGGTTATTACTGTGTGTTCTCCGGTAAAATCCAGAATGATACTAATATTGTGAAAATTGTGAGGGATTTTTTTTGGGTTTCTTTTGGCTAATTATTCAACCATTGACCATCTCATAACTTGTGGATGTTTTGGATGTTTTGAAAAAGAGATGTTGAAAGAATATTTAATAATGCTTCTCTGTTTTTTTTCTAAAACTGATGATAAGTTGTCTAATAACTTTAAAAAATAATGGAGAAAATATGAATTCAAGTAAAGTGGAGAAGAGTTACTTTCTAATTATATGAAAAGTTTATTGTAAAATTGAGGATTGCACTAAATGATAAAATTAAAATAATTGATCAAAATCAAGAGTAAAATAGAAATGACATAAGAATGTCTCCTCTATTTGAGTTATAGACTTGTATATAAATTAGTTAAAAACTTGAATCATAAAAAATAAAGTATGCATATAAGAAGTTATGCTTTGTTGTTGATGATTTATGTGAGTGATGTTATGTTATTAACAAATTAGAAAAATACTTCTAATAAACTATAATTGTACAATATTGACATTTTCTTCTTAGATAATATCATTATTATTATTAAAACTCTTATCTAGTCATGAATGCCCTCTATTCTATACATAATAAATGAAAAAAAATTGTAAT